>JAPYYA010005900.1:0-10329 GCA_028533165.1 Leontopithecus rosalia | reverse complement strand
AAAAAAAAACCAACCTCTCAGCTGGGCACGGGGGCTCACACCGGTAATCCCAGCACTTTGGGAGGCCGAGGTGGGCAGATCGCCTGAGCTCAGGAATTTGAGACAAGCCTGGCCAACATGATGAAACCCTGTCTTTACTAAAAATACAGAAATTAGCTGGGCATGGTGGCGCGTGCCTGTTGTCCCAGCTACTCAGGAGGCTGAGGCGGGGAATCCCTTGAATCCAGGCGGCGGAGATTGCAGTGAGCCGAGATCACGCCACTGCGCTGCAGCCTGGCAACAGAGGGAGACTCTGTCTCCGAAAAACAAGAAACAAAACTGAACCAACCAAACACAGCCAGCAATTCCATTATGATTTTCTGAGAAAATTGACAGTAATTCCCTAATATTGTCAAATATCTAGTCAGTGTCCAATTTCCCTGACTGCCTTCTAAAGTGTTTTTCAGACTTTGGTCCATTTTTGCATTTGGTTGGTATGTCTGTCTGTCTGTCTCTCTCTCTCTCTCTCTCTCTCTCCTGGAGACAGGGTCTCACTTCATCATCCAGGCTGGAATTCAGTGGTGCAGTCGTAGCTCACTGTAGCCTTGAACTCCTGGGCTCAGGTGATCCCCCCACCCCGTCTCAGCCTCCTGAGTAGCTGGGACCACAGGTACGTGCCACCATGCCCATTAATTTTTTCTTTTTTCAGTAGAGGCAGGGTCTTGCTATGTTGCCCAGGCTGGTTTTGAACTCCTAGGTTCAAGTGATCCTCCTGCCTCAGCTTCCCGAAGTGCTGAGATTACAGGCATGAGCCACGGAACCACCGTGCTGGCCTTAGTTCTTCCTTTCTGCTGTTTTTGTTTTATACGTCATTTTCCTCTATGATTGCACGATATTGAAAAGAACCAGTGAAACTGGACCTCCTTGCCTTGTTTCTGCTCCTTTTTTTTTTTTTTTTTTGGGACGGAGTTTCGCTCTTGTTACCCAGGCTGGAGTGCAATGGTGCGATCTCGGCTCACCACAACCTCCGCCTCCTGGGTTCAGGCAATTCTCCTGCCTCAGCCTCCCGAGTAGCTGGGATTACAGGCACGCGCCACCATGCCCAGCTAATTTTTTGTGTTTTTAGTAGAGACGGGGTTTCACCATTTCGACCAGGATGGTCTCGATCTCTTGACCTCGTGATCCACCCGCCTCAGCCTCCCAAAGTGCTGGGATTACAGGTGTGAGCCACCGCGCCCGGCCTATTGTTTCTGCTCTTAAGTGCAGAGCACCCAGTCCTTCCCCATTGAGGATGGCAGCTGTAGGGTTTTCATAGGCACCTTTTATCTGGTCCAGGATATTCCATTTTATTCTTAGTTGCATCTTTGTAATCTGCGTGAGAGCTGAATTATTTTCCGCGTCCACCGAGATGATCATATGTTTTTCCTCCCTTATGCTACTGTGGTTAATCACGTTGATTCTTGGATATCAAACCAACCTTGCATTCCTGGGATGCAAGGACCCACCTGGTGGTCATGTTGGAGAATCCCTTTTATAGACAGCGGGATTCAATTTGTTGATATCTTATTAAGGATTTGTGCATCGATATTCATGGGGGATATTGGCATTGGCCTCTGATTTTCTTTTTCTGTAATGTGTTTTGGTTATGCTGGCCTCATAAAACATGTCGGGAAATGTTCCCTCCTCCTCTAGTTTCTGAAAGAGTTTGGGTAGGATTGGTGTTATTTGCTCCTTAAAAGCTTCAGAGTCAAGCGACCCCCTTCTGTTGTTTTTTCCAGAGATGGGGGTCTCTCGATGTTGCCCAGGCATCCTGGACTCAAGCTATCCTCCTGCCTCGGCCTCCCAAAACACTGGGATTACAGGTGTGCGCCACTGTGCCTGGCCTGGGAACAACTGTGAAGGTAGGGTTGGCACCATTTGCTGATGGGTGGGATGTGGGAGGCAAGAGAAACAGCGGGGAAGGGGACCCTTGGGTTGGAGCCTGAATTATGGAGTTGCTTCCTTGGATGCAGAAAGCTGGAGAGGCACCAGTGGAAGGAACATTGGTTTGGGGTGTGTATTAATGTTGGGGTACCTCTCTGGTGCTGGGGCAGAGATTAGGTCAGGGAAAGGGGAGTCAAGCATTTCAGCACTAAAAGTGGAACCCATGGGCGTCTCTGTCCCTGGCTTTCTGCCCATTACCCCCGGCTTCCTGTTCCCATAGTTTCCCATCTGTGCTCACTACCCACTGTGCAGGAACTCTGTCTGTCTCCAGCACTGGAACCCCAGCAGCCTCGGGCCCTTCAATCCTGGGTGAATCCTGACCCCTGCTGGCTCCGGTCACCACGGCCGAGGCCTGCGTGGCTGGGCAGTGGCTAGGGGTCCATAGAATTGGGACCTGAAGGGAGGTAGAGAGCCTGGGAAACTGAGGGCAGAAGGACCCGAGTTCACAGACACACCTAGGAGCCCCACCCTGACGAAGCCTCAAATGGGCAAGGTGGGGAGCAGGGATTTATTCCCTTGGACAGTGGGGGCTTTGGGGTGGTGCGAAGTGGGAGGGCCCTGGAGAGATCCGGGAGCTTGAGCTCTGGCTGGGGAGTTGGCACCCCAGGAGTGTCCTTTTATTTTGAGACAGGGTCTGGCTCTGTCACCCAGGCTGTAGCGCAGTGGCGCAAACACCACCGCAGCCTCGACCTTCTAGGCTCAAGCAATCCTCCTGCCTCGGCCTCCCTAAGTGCTGGGATTACAAGTGTGAGCCACAGCGCCCGGCCTCAGGGGTGTCCCGACCTCTCTCACCCTGGGCGGCCCCCAGGCTCGAACCATCAAGTCCTGAATTCTAGGGGCGCTCCTCATGTGCACGGCTTCTTCCGTGTACAGACCTTCTTCCCTTCATATGCGTGTCCTCGTCTCAGTCCAGGCAGGAAATGGAGACCCAGAAACAGGTGGTGACGGGCAGCAGGGGCTTCTGTGGCAGAGGGTCCCACGCTACACAGCACTGTCTGGGTCCTCACACGGGGGTTCTGGAGGTGCAGGGAGGCCTCCCCTCGGTCGGTCAAGGCAGGAATGAACCTTCCCCCAGCATGCCACCACGCCCAGCTATTTTCTTTTTTTTTTTTTGAGATGAAGTCTCACTCTTTTGCTCGGGCTGGAGGGTGGTGGCGAAATCTGGGCTCACCGCAACCTCCACCTTCCGGGTGCAAGCAACTCTCCTGCCTCAGCCTCCCGAGCAGCTGGGATTACAGGTGCGTGCCACCACGCCAGGCTAACTTTTGTATTTTTAAGCAGAGATGGAGTTTCACCGTGTTGGCCAGGCTGGTCTTGAACTCCTGACCTTGTGATCCGCTGCCTCAGCCTCCCAAGGTGCTGGGATGACAGGCATGAGACCCTGCACCCGGCTTGCGGCTGGGGATTTACCCAGGGCCGGGATGGAGGCCCAGGGGTTCCAGTGTGCCCTGCCCTGCCGGCCGCCATGTCCCCGTTGCTCTCCCAGTTCCTTCTCTCCGTCTCCGCCTCTGTTTCTGCCTCTCTTTGCCTCTCCCGAAATCTCTTTGCACCACCCTGTCTGTAATCGGATTTTTCTTCTCTGACTCTGTAAAATATTAAATTTTCAATGTACTACGGAATGTAAAATATTAAATATTAAAATTCTCCTTTTAAAATATTGAAAGCCGGCCAGGTGCAGCGGCATGGGCCTGCCATCCCAGCACTTTGGGAAGTCAAGGTGGGAGGATTCCTTTCGCCCGGGAGGTCAAGGCTGCAGTGAGCTGTACTCACACATAGCTCTCCAGCCTGGGCCACAGAGCGAGACCCTGTCTCTCTCTTTTTTTTTTTTTTTGAGACGAGGTCTCACTCTTGTCACCCAGGCTGGAGTGCAGTGGCACAGTCAGCTCACTGCACCCTCCATCTCCTGGGTTCAAGCGGTTCTCCTGCCTCAGCCTCCTGAGTAGCTGGGATTGCAGGCGTGTGCCACCACGCCCAGCTAATTTTGTATTTTTAGTAGACAGGGTTTCTCCATGTTGGTCAGGCTGGTCTCAAAATCCTGACCTTGGGTGATCCGCCCGCCTCAGCCTCCCAAAGTGCTGGGATTACAAGCATGAGCCACCACATGCAGCTGAGACCCTGTCTCTTAAAAATAAATACAAGGCCGGGCGAGGTGGCTCACGCCTGTAATCCCAGGACTTTGGGAGGCCAAGGAGGGTGGATCATGAGGTCAAGAGATTGAGACCATGTTGAAACCCCGTCTCTACTAAAAAAAAAAAATCTTAGCTTGGAGTGGTGGTGCATGCCTGTAGTCCCAGCTACTCAGGAGGCTGAGGCAGGAGAATCGCTTGAACCCAGGAGGAGGAGATTGCAGTGAGCTGAGATTGCGCCATTGCACTCCAGCCTGGCGCCTGGCACCTGGCGACACGAGACTCTGTCTCAAAAAAAAAAAAAAAAGCCAGGCGCGGTGGCTCACGCCTGTAATCCCAGCACTTTGGGAGGCCGAGGTGGGTAGATCACGAGGTCAGGAGTTCAAGACCAGCCTGGCCAACACGATGAAACCCCGTTTCTACTAAAAATACAAAAATTAGCCCGGTGTGGTGGTTGCAGGCCTGTGATCCCAGCTACTCAGGAGGCTGAGGCAGAAGAATTGCTTGAACCTGGGAGGTGGCGGTTGCAGTGAGCCAAGATCGTGCCACTGCGCTGCAGCCTGGGCGACAGAGCGAGACTCTGTCTCAAAAATAAAAATAAAAAAAATAAATGCATTGATAAGATTAAAAGTGGCTTTGTAGTTGGCTGGAGATCCTCTAGGGATGGGCAGCGGGATACTTCCAGTCTTTTCCAAGCAGGTCAGAGTGGCTGAGGGGCGGAGATGGTTGTGGGGAACAGGCTTATTCTGGTCTGTTCTCTGCGGAGTTCCGCCTGCATCCCCAGGAAGTTGACCTCGCCCTCCCCCAACCCACACAGCGTTCTGTTTTTGTATTTGGGCCTCAGTTGAAAGCTTTGTGCTCTGACCGGGCGCGGTGGCCTGTAATCCCAGCACCCTGGGAAGCCGGGATGGGTGGATCACCTGAGGTCAGGAGTTCGAGACCCACCTGGCCAACATGGGGAGACCCTGTCTCTACTGAAAATATAAAAATTAGCCGGGCGTGGTGGTGTGCGCATATAGTCCCAGCTACTTAGGAGGCTGAGGTGGGAGAATTGCTTGAACCCGGGAGGCAGAGGTTGCGGTGAGCTGAGATGGCGGTACCACACTCCAGCCTGGGCCACAGAGCAAGACTCCATCTCAAGAAAAAAAAATAAAAGGTTTGTGCTTCAAACTCTCTTCTCAGAGGACTGTGGCTGAGTGCCCAGCCACAGAGGGGAGACTCAACACCTTTTTCCACACGTAAGACAGAAGGAATTGGATTTCAGAGACGTTGGGACACCTTCCCTAAGCCACACAGCATGTGGTGGTGGGAGACTTGAGCCCAGGGCCTTGTGGCTGCAGAGGAGGGCTTTGCGAACTTCATCAGCTCACTAGGAGGTGACAGGAGTGGGCAGAGAGCAGTCTGCAGCGTGGGCGGTTTTGAGGGGTGCAGCAGTGCCTCCTCTGCCGGAGAAACTGTGGGGCTGGAAAAGCAGACGTCCTTCCTCCCCTGCCTCTCGCCGTTCCTGGAGGTTCTAAGGAGGCCAGGCAGCCTCTAAGGCCTTGATGTGTTCTCCCATCGGGGGCTGAGACCGCTGGGCCCCGGGTTTCAGCCTTTGCGTCTAGCTCAGTCAGGACAGGCAGGGGTGCTGTGTGAGCCGCGCGTGGGCTTCCAGGCGGCCGGCTCTGGTGTTGGGGCTGTGTCTCCATTGTGTGACCTCCAGGCTCTGAAGCCCGATTCCCAACCTGGCAAATGGACGTGGGGAACTGCTCCCCCACAGTGAGGCTTGTGGGTTGGACACTGGCAGTCCGGGCACAGCTGGGCTATGGCTATCCCTCACTGGAGGCTGGGACCTGGCAGCCATCCTAGCAGACCCCCACGGGCCCCAGTGCGAGGCTGGAGGCTGGGGCTTGGGTGACGGCAGGGCTGGGCCGGGCGGCCGGGCCGAGGAGGGATGAGCAGATGCAGGGGTTGGCCATGAGGCCTGGTAATTAATTCGCCAGTCGCAGGGGCAAAGCTGGTGTCTACGGGGCCCAGATACCCCTGCGGGTAAGCCCGGAAGCCAGCTGGTTCCATTTATTCGGACATGAGCCCATTCGGACCCGAGGCTGAGCTCCATCCTGTTCGGCCGCTAGCTCCCTGGCAGCCTGGAACACACGCTGCCTCGGTTTCCTGAGCTGGGGATGAAGGGGTTGGCGGCCAGGATGACCCTCTCACAATCAGCTCACGAAGGACACCCCAACCTGTCTCAGCCCGAGGCACGAATCACACAGACAGGCCCCGCCCTCCTCTGGGAAGACAGCGCACAGGGGACAGAGGTGCAACCGGGAACGAGTCTGGGAGGACGGCCCGCTCAGGAGACATTCGGGGCACATTGGAGACATTTAGGGGCGCGCCTGATGAGCTGCCCCGGCAGCGCGGGAGGTCCCGGTGCCAGGGCCTGCATCTGTCCGCTCAGGACGTTTCTAAAATCTTTCCTTGTGGGCCGGGCACGGTGGCTCGTGCCTGTAATCCCAGCACTTTGGGAGGCCACCTTGGGATGGAGGAGGAGTGAGGGGCCAGGTGTTTGAAGGATGGGCCGATGCACCCGGCTCTGCTGTTGTGGGTCGGGGCTGCGGTTCCACAAAGCCCCTTACTAGACCAAGGCTTGGGACTCGCATGTCCCCATGCCCCGGCCTTGGCTGTGCCCACCCGCAGGAGGGACCAGGGCTGGTACTGATGGCCTCCGGGGGCGGAGTCCCACTCCAGGAATTTCGGTTTCCTCAGGTCAAGGGAAAAGCAGATTCCGGGGCTCGGACACAGTGAGCTTTGCAATTTTATTACGAAAACAAAAATTCAACCTATACAAAAAGGAAGGGGCTCCTGTTCCAGCAGGCGGCACCGCGGTGGGAGCGGCGGCGAAGTCCGAGGGAGACTGTTTCTCAGGCCTGCCCTGTGCCCCGAAGCCACCGCCCTGCTGTGGGATGAAAGGGTTGGGGATGGCCCGCATGCCACCGCGTACCCCGCCCCCGAGGCCGGCTAGGCATCCTGCTGCTGGATGAAGGGGTTGGGGATGGCCTCCATGCCGTCCTGCGGGCAGATGAGCACCACCGACGTGCCCCGGCACACCACCAGGCCCAGCTGCCGGGTGTCCTCTGTGAGCTTGTACTGGTCGTCAGGGTCTGGGGAGGAGCAGAGAGGACTCAGGGAGCTCCAGGAGGCCTCCGAGACCCCCCACCCACCCCAGACTCTGGCTCTCACCTCCCCACCTGCATCCCTTGGGCACCATGAGCGTGAGGGGACCTCAGAGGGTGCAGGCTGCGGGGCAGGGCCACGGTTCCCACAGCCCCTGGAGGAGTCCAAGCTGTGGGCACAGGGAGGCCCGGGGAACAGCCGGCTACCCTGGGTCTTGGAGCTCAGTGGGGTTCAGGTATCAGGGCCAGAGACCAAGTTATCAGACAGGCAGCCAGAATACAGCATCACAGGCCTCCTGATCTCTGCCTCTCCGGGGGCCAACATTCACCCTATCACAAAGAGGTGGGCCGGGCGCGGTGGCTCACACCTGCAATCCCAGCACTTTGGGAGGCTGAGGAGGGTGGATCATGAGGTCAAGAGATCGAGACCATCTGGCCAACGTGGTGAAACCCTGTCTCTACTAAAAATACAAAAATTAGCTGGGTGTAGTGGTGTGTGCCTGTAGTCCCAGCTACTCAGGAGGCTGAGGCAGGAGAACTGCCTGAACCCAGGAGGCAAAGGTTGCAGTGAGGTGAGATCGAACCACTGCGCTCCAGCCTGGACAACAGAGCGAGACTCCGTCCCAAGAAAGAAAGAAGAAAGAAAGGAGAGAGAGAGAGAGAGAGAGAGAGACTGTTGATATGGGATGGGGACCCTAGGGAAGAGCCAGCAAGCCCAAGACAGGCTCTCAGGAGGCCGGGGGCGAAGACAGCCCCTCACTTCTGTGGTCATGAGGTGGAGGGGCAGGGGAGAACCAGGGCCCCACGCTTTTCAAATCTTTTTTAGAGACCAGCTCACCGGCTGGTGTCTACACACTGTGCCGGGCACTTCAAGTGTGCCCAGCACAGTGAAATGTTTTATTTTAATTTTGTTAGAGGTGAGGTGAGGGGCCAGGAACGGTGGCTCATGCCCGCCATCCCAGCACTTTGGGAGGCTGAGGCAGGAGGATCCCTTGAGACCAGGAATTTGAGACCAGCCTGGCCAACATGGGAAACCTCGTCTCCGCTAAAAATATATAAAGTTAGCCAGGCATGGTGGCGTGCACCTGGAGTCCCAGGGCTTCCACTCTCCAGCTCCCCCGTCTCTGCGCCCCAGGATGATGGAGTTTCCAGCTTTGTGAAAACGCCTAGGAACGGTAAGTGCCCAAGCCCGTCCTTCAGCCGCCACGGGGCTTCACGTCGGTACCTCAGAGTAAGGTTTTGTGGGTCTGAGAGAGAAGAGCCAGCAGGCAGCCCCGTGGCCGGCCCCTCGCCTCGCCGCCCCCTCACCTCGCATGTATTCGATGGTGCCATCCAGCACAAGGTTGAGGAGCGGGTCGAAGCCCTTCAGGATTCCACTGGCTTGGAGAAGTCACCGGGGGAGAGAAATGAGAACGAGTGAGATGCATCCCAGGCACAGGGCCCACCCCAGCGTGGATCAGGTGTGGTGCCAACTTCTCCAGGGATGGAGGACTGAGGGTAGGTGAGGGCTCCTGGGGTGGGGGGGGCAGATGACAGCGGCCTCCAGAGCGACACCCCCAGTGGACAGCAGACCCAGTCTGCAGGGGGCCAGATGGCAAACACCTGTGGCTGTGTGGGCCCGAGGTGCCGGCCACAGCTGCTGGCTCGGCCCGCCTGCTCCTAAGCAGCCTCAGTGCTGAGGCCGTGTGGGGCTGGTGGCGGCCAGTCAGCTCTACGCACAGGCACTGAAATGTGAATTTCGTGTAATCTCCACATCGTGAGACAGTCTTCTTTTGATCCCTTTTCAACTATTTAAAAGCCATGAAAACGATCGTCAGCTCAAAAGCAGGCGAAAAACAGGCGGCGGCAGAGATGGAACCACCAGCCAGGAGAGGAGCGAGGCTGACGCAGCCTCGGCACGCCTGGGGACGCCACGCTCGGTGAGACGAACAGGTGTGTGTGCACAGGAGGCCGCCCGGTGTGATCCCATTTTCATGAAATGTCCAGGACAGACCAAGCCACAGAGACCCGGAGGGGATGTGTGGGTGCCAGGGCCGGGGAGGGGACAGGGCTTCCTCTAGGGGAGACAGAGTGCTCTGCTCTGAGAGCGGTGACGGGGGACGCTGACCCGTGGGTCCCTCAGTGAGTTCACGGAATATGAAAGAACAAATCCCTGCCCCCTGCTCAGGGCTTGCGGGGAGCGGGCAAAGGAAATGCTCTGAGCCCTGGGCACACAGGCTTCACCGGCTGAGGCAGTCGCTGTGGCTTCCCTCTCCCGGATGCCTGCCCCGCCCCTCAGGCATCGCTGCCTTAGGTAGAGAACCCGGCCCCTCAAGCCTGGCCCCTTTAGGTCACGCCTTGCCACCCTAGGTTAGGGCTCTGACCCAGTGGTGACCTCTGCTATCTGATCCTGCTCCCCAGTGTCTGGTGATTGGCCCATCCTCCCTGCCTGGGACGCCTCACCCCTCCCCTGCAGGCTCCTCCGGCCCAGGCAGCCCCTGCTGAGGATGCACTTTTGCGCTCACTGAGGGGCTTCCCAGAGGCCGCCCCACCCTCCTTCTCACCCCTGAGGAAGCATCTCTCAGGTGCTTCCTCCAGACAGCAACCCACCCACACCTCTTAGGGTGCTGCCCACCGTACCATCCTCCAATCCCAGGAAGCAGGCACCCTGGGCATTACTCTGCCTGTCTCCCCGAAAGGCAGGGCCTAGTGAGCTGGCCCACGGCCGCTCCGCACACACCCAGGGCAGCCCTGTGCAGGGGTCCAGGGTGACGGTCTGCAAACCATGACCCTCAGGCCAACCGGGCCGGCTGCCCATCCCATAGAGAAAGTCCCAGGGCCCAGCACCACACTCGCCGCTCCAGCGCTGCCCACGGCAGGTCTCCCGCTCTCCCCGAATAGCTCACTGGTTGCAGAGACCATCTGGGATGCAAAGCTGAAGGTATTTGCCGACCGGCCTTTGTCTACAGAGAAGGTCTGACTACCCAGGCTTGGGCCCCCCTCCCCGGCTCGCTCTCTCTGCTCTCAAGTTCCTCTCCGACAAAATGAAACTCATCACCGCTGGGCGTGGTGGCTCACGCCTATAATCCTAGCACTTTGGGAGGCCGAGG
>JAPYYA010000059.1:0-38565 GCA_028533165.1 Leontopithecus rosalia | reverse complement strand
AATGATGCCTGCCAAATGTCAGTCTGATCAGTCCTTTTTGAGGTGACTCTTTGGGTATACGGGGGTCAGGGAGCTGCTTGAGGAGACGATCTGTACTTTATAGGAGCTCAAGTGCTGTTCTGTGAGCTCCGTTGTTCATTCAGTGTTGCTAGGCAAGTACGTTTAAGTCTGTTGTGGCAGAACTCATGAAACTGGTTTTTTTCCTCAGATGCTCTGTCTTGGGGAGTTAGGGCTTTATTTGTGAGTATCTGTTGCACTGTCGTGCCCAGCTAGGAGGCAGTCTAGTCACTATTTGGCTGGTGAAGCTCCGCCCTGCTGGCGTGAGGTCTGCCCTTTTTCTGTGGGCTCCATCCTGCTGTTTTGGGCTCCGCCCTACTGACGTAAGCTCCGCCCTGCTGATATGGGCTCTGCCCTGTCAGTGGAGTCTCTCTGTTATTGTGGGTTGCCTTGGCAATGGCTGACTGCATCAGCAGTGGGAGGGTACCTCAGTAGGGGCCGAAGCTCTAGGCAATGTTGGATGCCCCTTCCCCACTGAGCTGCACAGTCATGTGTTCAGCTCTTCCCACAGGGAAACTCTCAACCCCCAGCACCCCGAATCACCGTATTTCTTTTCCCTGTGGGGGTGGGACCCGTCGAGCCTGATCACTTGGCTCCCTGCCTCCGAGCCTTTTTGCTTTTTTTTCTTTTTAAGTTGTAGGGTTGACTCTCTCCCAGGTGCCTCAGCTGCTGGCCGAAAGGGCACCGGGATCTGTGTGATTCCCGTGCAGCGACCAGCTTCCCTGGTTCACAATTCACCTCCCAGAAATCTCCTGGTCTAGTTAAACATCCAAAACCCGTTCAGTCAGATGAACATAGCAATCTGCCCTCCCAAGTCTCAAATTGCCAGTTTAACAGGGCATCCAGACCCGTGTGTTTCATGTGCTGTGCCGCTACGTTGGCGCTGGCTGCCTGGCCACGCCAGAGGAGAGCGCTACACTTGAGTCCTGTGTGCCTCTTACACCTGGGCTTTTCCCCCGCCCATCTGAAAATGCGGTGTTTGCTCACCCTCTGCATCTTGACTGAGAGCTGCAGTGGTGAGTTGCTTCTAGAGTGCCATCTTTGTCCCCTCCTCCCTTTTTTTTCTTTAAGACAGGGTATGGCTCTGTCACCTGGGCTGGAGTGCTGTGTTGCTATCATAGCTCACTACAACCTTGATCTCCAAAGTTCAAGTGATCCTCCCACCTGTGCCTCCCAAGTAGCTGGGACTATAGGGAAACACCACCAGACTCAGCTAATTTTTAAAATGTTTTGTAGAGATAGTGTCTGGCTGTGTTGTCCAGGCTGGGCTCAAACTCTTGGGCTCAAGTGATCCTCCCACTTTAGGCTCCTAAATTACTGGAATTACAGGCATGTGTAACTGTGCCTGGTAACACATGGGTAATACCTAGGTGATGGGTTGATAGGTGTGGCAAACCACCATGGCACATGTTTGCCTATGTAACAAACCTTTACATCCTGCATGTGTATCCTGGACTTTAGAGTTTTGCTCTTCTTACCCAGGCTGGAGTGCAATGGCATGCTCTTGGCTCACTGCAACCTCCGCCTCCCAGGTTCAAGTGATTCTCCTGCCTCAGCCTCCTGACTAGCTGGGATTACAGGCATGCGCCACCATGCCTGGCTAATTTTCATATCTTTAGTAGAGTTGGGGTTTCTCCATGCTGGCCAGGCTTGTCTTAAACTCCTCACCTCAGGGGATCCCAAAGTGCTGGGATTATAGGCGTGAACCACCGCTGGTCTTTAGTTTAATTGAAAAAAAAAGAAAGAAAGAATCCAGCTCCTCCTTTTTTCCAGCATCGAGGTGCCCACATTCCTTGGCTTGGGGCCCCTTCTCCCACCTTCACAGCTAGTCAGCACCACCTCTTCTGGTTTCTTTTATGAGGGACGCTGTGAGGACATTGGGCCCCCAGATTATTCAGGACATCCTTTCATTTTAGAGTCCCTCACTCAATTATGCCTGCAAAGTATGTATGTATATACATACATACACACACATATATTTACATATATGTATATATACATACATACACACATATATGCATATATATACATATATACATATATATACATATATACATATATACATATATACATACACACCGTGGTTTCTTTATCCACTTGTTGATTCATGGCATTTCAACGGTTAATTTCACATTTGTGTATTTTACCATAGAAACAAAACCAAAAGCCTTATCCAACATCCACTTGAATGGCTAAAATGAAAAGATGTGTTGGGGAGGATATGGAGCAATTAGAAGTCCCGGAGTTTGTTGGTTCCAGTGTGAGATGGCACCACCCCTTTGGGAAATGGCCTGGCAGCTTCTCTATAATACTAAACACGCACCTACCCTGAGACCCAGAAATTCCACCGGTAAGTGTTTAACCAAGAGAAATAAATGCACATGTCCACAAAAAGCCTTGGAAAGAATGTTCAGGCTGGGCACAGTGGCTCACACTTGCATTCCCAGCACTTTGGAAGGCTGAGGGGGGTGGATCACAAGGTCAGGAGTTCGAGACCAGCTTGACCAACATGGTGAAACCCATCCCTACTGAAAATACAGAAATCAGCTGGGCATGGTGGTACATGCCTCTAATCCCAGCTACTCAGTAGGCTGAGGCAAGAGAATGGCTTGAACCCGGGAGGTGGAGGTTGCAGTGAGCCAAGATTGCACCACTGCACTGCAGCCTGAGTGACAGAGTGAGATTTCATCTCAAAAAAAAAAAAGGAAAGAAAAGAAACATTCACAGCAGCTCTTCTCATCTTCTTGAGTAAAAAGTAAAAACCTGGAAACATCTTAGACATTCTGCCAGCAGTGAGTGGATAAACTGTGATCCATTCATACCATGGAATACCACTCATCAAGGAAAAGAAACTGCTAAGTGCCATCACGGATGACTCACAGAAGCTTTACCCAGAGTGAAATAAGCCTTCCACAAGAAGACAGGCGGTGTGATTCCATTTACATGAAACCCTAGAACAGGCAAGCCTTGTACACAGGCTGTGTGGTTGTAAGAATCACACCCCCCAGAGATTCCTGTGTCCTATCCCAGAACCTGTGAATATTTTTGTTCTTCTTTTTCTCTGATATGGAATCTTGCTCTTTTGCCCAGGCTGGAGAGCAGTGTGCAATCTTGGCTCACTGGAGCCTCCATGTCCTGGGTTCAAGCAATTTTCCTGCATTAGCCTCCCTAATAGCTGGGACCACAGGGGCACACTGCCATGCCCAGCTAACTTTTGCATTTTTAGTAGAGAGGGGATTTCACCATGTTGGCCAAGATGGATGAGCTCTTGAACTCGTGATCCACCCACCTCAGCCTCCCAAAATGCTTGGATGACAGGCGTGAGCCTCTGCACCATGCCTAATATGTTATCTTACATGGGATAAGAGATACCTTGCAGATGTGACTACATTAAAGACCTTGCAACCCGGTGCAGTCGGTCATGCCTGTCATCCCAACACTTTGGTACTTTGGGAGACCAAGGTGGGCAGATCACCTGAGGTCAGGAGTTCGAGACCAGCCTGACCAACATGGAGGAGCCCCATCTCCACTAAAAATACAAAATTAGCCTGCGTGGTGGCACACGTCTCTAGTATGAGCTACTCCTGAGGCTGAGAATTGCTTAAACCCAGGAGGCAGAAGTTGCAGTGAGCTGAGATGGAGCCACTGCACTCCAGCCTGGACAACAGGAGTGACACTATGTCTTAAAAAAAAATCAGTGGTTACCTGGGTTGAAAGAAAAGGGAATAAGGATGAGAAGGTGGCACACAGAGGATTTTGGAGGCAGTGAAACAACTCTGCATGACATTGTCGTGGTGGATATGTAACCTTATGCATTGGGTAAAACCCGCAGAAAGCATACCCTAATGTGAACTATGGGCCTGGCTGTGCATAATGCAGAATGCAAACATCCTGCCTTTGCAAAGCAGAGAAGGGGTGCAGATTGATGGAGGGAGGGCATGAAGGCCTCCCCAACTGTGCTGGAAGAAGCTTACCCAACTTAAGCATACGCTGCCTCCCAAATCCAAAGACATGCATTCAGTGGTATACCTCCTCTTTGGTGATGGGAAGGACAGGGCTGGAGGCAACAATGTATCCTCTTGATGTCAAGCAAGAGGATAATGAACACCAACAACTCACCTCCATGGGGCACACATTTCATTCATAACAATTAGAAAGTGTCTTTCCATACTAAAGAAAGGGTAAAAGAGCTGTTTACAGGCAGCAGACACACAGTGCATATCTAAGCAGAGACTGTATTTATTTATTCAGTTATTTATTTATTTATTTATTTTTGAGACAGTCTCACTCTGTCATCCAGGCTGGAGTATAGTGGTGGGATCTCAGTTCACTTTAACCTTCACCTCCTGGGTTCGAGCAATTGTCCTGCCTTTGCCTCCCAAGTAGCTGGGATTACAGGCATGGGCCACCAAACCAAGGCTAATTTTTTTTTGAGATGGAGTCTCACTCTGTTGCCCAGGTTGGAGTGCAATGGCACAATCTCAGCTCACTGCAACCTCTGCCTCCCAGGTTCAAGTGATTCTCCTGCCTCAACCTCTTGAGTAGCTGGAACTGCAGGTGCCTATCACCACCATACCCTGCTAATTTTTTTTTCTTTTTCTAGTAGAGACAGGGTTTCACCATGTTGGCCAGGCTAGTCTCTAACTCCTGACTTCAGGTGATCTGCCCACCTTGGCCTCCCAAAGTGCTGGGATTATAGTCATGAGCCCAAGTCTGTCCTGACTGAGGGACTTTCAATAACTCATGGCTCCCTGTCAGTGCCCTAGTCTGTAAGGGGTGAATGATTATTAGCATGAAGGTGGCTGTGAAGATTTCTAATAGGTGTAAAGTACTTGATATGCATCCAACAAGTAAAACTGGCTGATGGTCTTAAGATTCTGCAATGTACTCGATATCCAGCTGGCATATGGGACAGATAAATCACAGCTGTCTCCCGAATTCCATAAGCACTTCCTGACAAAGGCTAAACCCACATTTACTATCTGTTCATGGGCCTTATCCCAGTCACACCATGCGCCCTTGGAGAGAAGCAACATACTCATAAAAACTCAACTTGCAGGCTGTGCACAGTGGCTCATGCCTGTAATCCCAGCAGTTTGGGAGGCGAAGACATGAGGATCACTTGAGCACAGGATTTGGAGACAAGCCTGGGGAACATAGCAAGACCCCTACCCTACAAAAAATAATTTTAAAAAATTAGCCAGATCAGGTGCAGTGGTTCACACCTGTAATCCCAACACTTTGGGAGGCCAATGTGGACAGATTACCTGAGATCAGGAGCTTGAGACCAGCCTGGCCAACATGATGAAACCCTGTCTCTACTAAAATACAAAAACATTTAGCGGGGCATGGTGGCACATGCCTGTAGCCCCAGCTACTCAGAAAGCTGAGGCAAGAGAATCGCTTGAACCCAAGGGACAGAGGTTGCAGTGAGCTGAGATTGAACCACTTCACTCCAGCCTGGTTGAAAGGGTGAAACGTCATCAAAAGAAAAAAAGCCAGGTGCAGTGGCACACATCTGTAATCCTAGCATTCTGGAAGGTGAGACAGGCAGATCACCTGAGGTTCAAGACCAGCCTGTCCATTTATTAATGGCATTTGGTGATTATTTTGATTAAATATTTGCAAATATCACTGAATGGGGCTATTTTTAGCACCATCTGCCTTGTTACTGTGGGGAACAAACTCAATGCTATAGCTGAAAAATCAACTGCAGCCATAAATTTCAGCATTTTTTTTAAAGACAAGTCTCACTGCTGCCCAGGCTGGAGTGTAGTGGTGCAATCTTGGCTCACTGCAACCTGTGCCTCCTAGGTTCAAGTGATTCTCTTGCCTCAGCTTCCTGAGTAGCTGGGATTACAGGTGTGCACCACCACGTCTGGCTAATTTTTGTATTTTTAGTAGAGATGGGGTTTCATCATGTTGGCCAGGCTGGTCTTGAACTCCCGACCTCAGGTGATCTGCCCACCTCTGCCTCCCAAGTGCTGGGTGCTGGGATCACAGGCATGAACCACCACACCCAGCCTACAGTCTTTCTTTCTTTTTCTTTCTTT
Organism: Leontopithecus rosalia; assembly: GCA_028533165.1. Classification (NCBI taxonomy): domain Eukaryota; kingdom Metazoa; phylum Chordata; class Mammalia; order Primates; family Cebidae; genus Leontopithecus; species Leontopithecus rosalia. The sequence continues at coordinate 32,455 of JAPYYA010000059.1, read as the reverse complement.
CTCTTTCTTTCTTTCTTTCTTTCTTTCTTTCTTTCTTTCTTTCTTTCTTTCTTTCTTTCTTTCTTTCTTTCTTTCTTTCCTTCTTTCTTTCTTTCTTTCTTCTTTCTTTCTCTCTCTTCTTTCTTTTTCTTTCTTTTTTTCTTTCTTTCTCTCTCTCTCTTTCTTTCTTTGTTTCTCTTTGTTTCTTTCTTTTCTTTCTTTCTTTCTTTCTTTTCCTTCCTTCCTTCCTTCCTTCCTTCCTTCCTTCCTTCCTTCCTTCCTTCCTTCCTTCCTTCCTTTTGAGATGGAGTCTTGCTCTGTCACCAGACTGTAGTACAATGGTGCCATTTCAGCTCACTGCAACCTCCATCTCCTGGATTCAAGCAATTCCCCTGCCTCAGCTTCCTGAGTAGCTGGGACTACAGGTATGTGCCACCAGACCCAGCTAATTTTTTGTATTTTAGTAGAGACAAGGTTTCACCATGGCCAGGATGGTCTCAATCTCCTGACCTCATAAACTGCCCACCTTGGTAGCCTCCCAAATTGCTGGGATTACAGATGTGAGTCACCACATCTGGCCCAGTGTTTCTTATAGATGAGGTTTCCTGATACTGTTTCCAACTGTTTCAAACAAGTGACATAGACAGCACATTCATGAAAATACTCTCTTACTAAAGTCTCAGCCAGGCACAGTGGCTCATGCCTGCAATCCCAGCACTTTGGGAGGCTGAGACAGGCAGACTGCTTGTGTCTAGAAGTTTGATACCAGCCTAGGCAACATGGTGAAACTCCACCTCTACAAAAATACAAAATTTAGCCAGGTAAGGTGATATGTGCCTGTGGTCCCAGCTACTCAGGAGGATGAGGTGGGGAATTGCTTGAGCCCAGGAGTGGAAGATTGCATTGAGCCAAGATCCATGCCACTGTACTTCAGCCTGGGTGAAAAGAGTAAGACTCTATCTCAAAAATAAATAAGCCAGGCTTGGTGTTTCCTGCCTATGATCCCAGCACTTTGCAAGGTGGGTGGATCACAAGGTCAGGAGTTTGGGACCAGCCTGACCAGCATGGTGAAACCCCATGTCTACTAAAAATACAAAAGTTAGCCAGTTGTGGTAACGTGTGCCTATAGTCCGACCTACTCAGGAGTCTGAGGAAGAAGAATCGCTTGCTCCCAGGGGGCAGAGGTAGCAGTGTGCCAGGATTGAGCCACTGTATTCCATCCAGCCTGGGTGACACAATGAGACTCTGTATCAAAAATAAATAAATAAATAAATACACTGGGCATGGTGGCTCACACCTGTAATCCCAGCACTTTGGGAGGCCAAGGCAGGTAGATCACAAGGTCAGAAGATTGAGACCATCCTGGCCATGGTAAAACCCTGTCTTTACAAAAATTCAAAAAATTAGCCAGGCATGGTGGCATATGCTGGTAGTTCCTGCTACATGGGAGGCTGAAGCAGGGCAATTGCTTGAACCCAGGAGGTGGAGGATTCAGAGAGCCAATATTGCACCACTGCATTCTAGCCTGACAACAGAGCAAGATTCTATCTCAAAATAAATAAATAAATAAAATAAAAGCAATTATCAAAATATATTTTGAAAAAAAGAAAATAAAGAAAAAGAAGACTGGGTGTGGTGGCTCACAGCTATAATCCCAGCACTTTGGAGGCCGAGGTGGGTGGATCGCAAAATTTAGGGGTTCAAAGACAGCCTGGTCAATATGGTGAAACCCCATCTCTGCTAAAAATGCAAAAATTAGCTGGACATGGTGGCACGTGTCTGTATTCCCAGCTATTCAGGAGGCTGGGGCAGGAGAATTGCTTGAACCTGGGGTCAGAGTTTGCATTGAGCCAAGATTGCACCACTGCACTCCAGCCTGGGCAACAGAGCAAGACTCTGCCTCGAAAACATAAAAATTAAAAAAGAAAAAAAGAAAAGAAAAAGAAAGAAAAAGGTTTCTGTGAGTCTGCAATTGTGTAGCTGGTTTATACTTTTCTGTTAATTGCAAGTTAATCTGACACTCTGTGGAGAGGCCCCTCCCTCTGGCTGAGTGCCACTCATCTCAAATGCCTCTCTGGGATTTGGTGCCAATCTCCAATGTTATCAAATCTCCAATTTTCTCCAAAAATAGACCAGGAATCCCTTATTATAAATTTTACAATTTCCTCCTCGTTGAATATTTCATTCCCAAAATCGTCTCTCTGAGAACTTGAACCACTGTTCTAACATAAATGCAACTATCTGGAACAATCAATTACACAATGTCTTAGGGGAAAACATGTTGGGATAAAGGAAAGGAAATAGATTACATATGGATTTCTTTTTATATACTAATCCAAAACTGTAACCACAGTTTGTGGTTAGGAAGAATAGACATGCTATCAAAGTGACACTCTGAGGTCCTCTTCTATTTAGGAATTTGGCAATAATAAAAAACAGATGAGCCGGGTGCAGTGGCTCATGCCTGTAATCACAATGCATTGGGAGGCCAAGGTAGAAGAATCATTTGAGCCCAGGAGCTCAAGATGAGCCTGGTCAACACAGGAAAATAAGGAGACCTCATCTCCAAACAATAACAACAAAAAGTTTGCATTAGCCAGGTGTGGTGGTGTGCCTGTAATCTCAGATCCTTGGGAGGCCAAAAAGGGAGGATTGCTTGAGTCCAAGAGCTCAAAGCTGCAGTGAGCCATGATGGCACCACTACACTCCAGTCTGTGTGACAAAGCCAGACTCTGTCTCAGAAAAAGAAGAATAGGGCCAGGTGCAGTGGCTCACGCCTCTAATCCCAGCATTTTGGGAGGCTGAGTGGGGGCGGATCACCTGAGGTCAGGAGTTTGAAACCAGCCTGACCAATATGGTAAAACTCCATTTCTACTAAAAATACAAAAAATTAGCCAGGCATGGTGTTGCATGCCTGTAATCCCAGCTACTTGGAAGGCTGAGGCAGGAGAATTGCTTGAACCTGGGAGGAAGAGGTTGCAGTGAGCTGAGATTGTCACTCCAGTCTGGGTGACAGAGTGAGACCCTGTCCCAAAAAAAGAAGAATAGATAAACATGGCAGCCTGTTTACTAAGAAATATAATAGTTCCAAGGGTGGGTGCAATGGCTCATGCCTGTAATACCAGCACTTTGGGAGGCCAAGGCAGGAGGATCATGAGGTCAGGAGTTCGAGACCAGTCTGGCCAACATTATTTCTCTCTACTGAAAATTTAAAAATTAGCCAGGTATGGTGGTGGACATCTGTAATCACAGCTACTCAGGAGGCTGAGGCAGGAAAATCATGTGAACCCAGGAGGTGGAGGTTGCAGTGAGCTGAGATTGCCCCATTGCACTCCAGCCTAGGCAACAGTGGGAGACTCCATCTGAAAGAAAGAAAGAAAGAAAGAAAGAAAGAAAGAAAGAAAGAAAGAAAGAAAGAAAGAAAGAAAATAGAATAGTTCCAAACCAATGGAGACTGACGTTAAGTAAAATATTATCAGAAAGGCAAAGTATGAAGTTGGTGGGGAACATGCACATGTGCAAATGCTCCTTTTATAAGAGGAAATATGGAGGCTTTCCCCTGGGAAGGAGGGCAGTGCAGGAGGATGGAGGAAAAGCCAAACAGGGCAACTGAGAGAGGGCATGCCTCCTCCTTCTTGGAGCAGGGCTTGCGTTTCTAACTCACACTGCCAAACAGAACCTTCTTATCCGGAACCACTTCTCCAGAGGGCTGCTGCTCTCCTGGTGCTCACAAGCAGAGGGGCTGATGGGAGTCCATCCTCCACTGTGCCCACTGCCCTCAGGTGTGAGCACCGCCCACTCCTGGAGAATCACATGATGAGGGAGGATTGTGAAGGGCAACAAATGTCCCCCTGAAATAGGCCAACACTTTGGCCTCCCAGAACAGCTATGATGACTGAGGGTGAGTTTTAACTGCAGCAAAGTTACCATGTCAAATGTGGATTGCTCACAGTGGAACTGTGATTTACTTCATCACAGTGTACTTGGATTTTCAAAGTACAGTTACTCTGTGGGTTGAACCATAAAGCTGCTTTCCTTGCCCCAGTGGGACACAGGATACTATGCTCACACTTATAAATTGTGAGCAGCCTCAAGACTGGTGACCAAGAAAACCAAAGTATCAATAATACACAAAATTTGCTTTTCATGGAGAAGACTTTCAACTCCATGTTCCATGGGGTTTGAGATCATGTCTATCTGTTTCCAACATATTTTAATTTCTGACTTAATAAAATTAAGTCAAATTTTATTATTTCTTATTCAGCTGTAGTATCAGCAATTTGGGAGGCCAAGGTGGGAAGATTACTTGAAGCCAGGAGCTAAAGACCAGCCTAGGTGACAGAACAAGACCTTGTCTCTAAAAATAAAAATTGAAAAATAATTATATTAATTAAAAAAATACAGCTATGAAGAAAAGCAAGGACATGATTTCCTTATAATTTAGAACACTGGCCAGGTGTGGTGGTTCACACCTATAGTCCCAATACTTTTGGAGGCTGAGGCAGGCAGATCACTTGAGCTCAGGAATTCAAGACCAGACGGGGCAACATGGTGAAACCCTGTCTCTACCAAAAAAAAAAAAGCCTAAAAAAATTAGGATATTGGCTTGATCTGAAGGAAGTAGCCTACTATTATGTATCATTTCTTCTTTTCTTTTTTTTTTTCTGAGATGGAGCTTCATTCTGTTTCCAGGCTAGAGTGCAGTGGTGTGATCTCGGCTCACTGCAATCTCTGCCTCCTGGGTTCAAGCAATTCTGCCTCAGCCTCCCAAGTAGCTGGGACTACAGGTGTGCACCACCATGCCCAGCTAATTTTTTTGTATTTTAGTAAAGACAGGGTTTCACCATGTTGGTTAGGCTGGTCTCAAACTCGTGACCTTGTGATCCACTGATTCAGCCTCCCAAAGTGCTGGGATTACAGGAGTAAGTTACCATGCTTGGCCATGTTTCATTTCAGATGGATATCAAAGCTTCTTCCAAGACATAGCCTGGCTGTCATTACACACTCTTCACTGGGATTACCAGTGCACACCATCAGGTCTGGCTAACTTTGTATTTTTTGTAGATGGGGTTTCTCCATGCTGGTCAGGCTGGTCTCAAACTCCTGACCTCAGGTGATCTGCCCACCTCAGTCTCCCAATGTGCTGGTATTACAGGCTGAGCCACCATGCCTGGCCCGATGATGGCCTCTTATTCCACTTTCCCACAGCTGATTCCTGATAGTCTTGTACACTCCCCTCCATAAAAGAACTACTGCTTCAAGGCCCGGTGCAATGGCTCATGCCTGTAATCCAATCACTTTAGGAGGCCGAGAGGAAAGGATTACCTGAGCCCAGGAGTTCAAGACCAGCCTGGGCAAAATACCTTACAAGGAAAAAAAAATTGATGAGGGCTCCCTATATTGTCCAGGCTGGTCTGAAACTCCTGGTCTCAAGTGATCCTCCTAATTTTCCCAAAGTGCTGGGATGACAGGTGTGAGCCATCATACCTGGCTGTTACAAATTTTTTAAAGTAACTAACTGAATGGAGTGATGCATGCCTATAGTCCCAGCTACTCAGGAGGCTGAGGCAGGAGGCCCGCTTGAGTCCAGAAGGTTGAGGCTGCAGTGAGCCATGATCACACCACTGCCTGGGCAACAGAGTGAGACCTGACTAAAAGAAAGAAACAAAAGAAGCACTTTTTAAAGCCAACTCTTTCTGCTTGTTTGTTTTGCAATGGAGTGTCACTCTGTCACCCAGGCTGGAGTGCAATGGCACAATTTTGGCTCATTGCAACCTCTGCCTCCCAAGTTCAAGTGATTCTCCTGCCTCAGCCTCCTCAGTAGCTGGGATTACAGACACTTGCCACCACATCTGGCTAATTTTTGTATTTTGAGTAGAGACAAGGGTTCACCATGTTGATCAGGCTGATCTCGAACTCCTGACCTCAGCCTCCCAAAGTGCTGGGATTACAGATGTGAGCCATCGCACCTGGCCCAGCTGTACTATTTCTATGGCAATTGAATTCTTATTTTAACTCATTTGAGAAAATAATCACATAAGTTTAAATAAATTTGGACTAGACATGAAAATTCTGAATACTTTTATTCAGTTGAGCCATAATACCTACATAAAGCCTTGAACATGATGTCTTATCTCAGAAAATATCTTCCAGCTTGAGACAGAGTAAAAGTATAAACTCTGTATCACTTGCCATTTTACATACAAACATAATTGTCTTGGTTTTTGTTTTGTTTTGAGCAGTGGAGTCTTGCTCTTGTTGCCCAGGCTGGAGTGCAATGGTGCAATCTCAGCTCACAGCAACCTTCACCTCCCAGGTTCAAGTGATTCTCCCAAGTAGCTGGGATTATAGGGCCTACCACCACACCAGACTAATTTTTGTATTTTTAATAGAGACTATATTTTGCCATGTTTCAGGCTGGTCTTGAACTCCTGACCTCATGATCTGCTCACCTCAGTCTCCCAAAGTACTGGGATTATAGGTATGAACCACCACGTCAGGCCCATAATTGTCATAATTTATGTTTTTATTGTGTCAACCTAAATAACAGACTGTCTAAAAGAAACTGATGGTAACAGGCATTCAAATGGGAATATGTGGCCATAGCAAATTATGTGCTTATTCAAAGAGGTAAAGGAAGACAAAGATTGTTTTTGGTCTTTGGTTTTCTTGAGACAGGGTCTCTGTTGCCCAGGTTAAAGTGCAATGGTGTGGCCACAGCTCACTGCAGCCTCAACATTCAGGGCTCAAGTCATCTTCCTGCTTCAGCCTCCAAAGCACTGGGACCATAGGCACACACCACTGTTTCCAGCTAATTTTTGTATATATGGGGATTTGCCATGTTGCCCAGCCTGGGACAAAGGTTTGTTTTTTTTTTGTTTGTATTTTTTTTTTTTTTTGAGATAGAGTCTTGCTCTTATTATCCAGGCTGGAGTGCAGGGGCACAATCACAGCTCACTGTAACCTCCACCTCCCGGGTTCAAGCAATTATGCCTCAGCCTCCCTAGTAGCTGGGATTACATGGGCCTGCCAACAAACCAGGCTAATTTTTGTATTTTTAGTAGAGACTAGGTTTCACCATGTTGGCCAGGTTGGTCTCAAACTCCTGACCCCAAGATATGCCTGCCTCGGCCTCCCATAGTACTGGGGTTACAAGTGTGAGCCATCACATCTGGTCCATAATTGTCATAATTCATGTTTTTATTGTGTCAATGTAAACGACAGAGGCTGTCTAAAAGAAAACGATGGTAACAGGCACTGAAATGGGAATACGGGCACCATAGCAAACTATGTACTCATTCAGGGAGGTAAACGAAGACAAAAGTTGTTTGTTTGTTTGTTTTTAAGACAGGGTCTCTGCTGCCCAGGCTGCAGTGCAATGGTGAGATCACAGCTCACTGTAGCCTCAACACCTGGGGCTCAAGCAATCCTCCTGCTTCAGCCTCCAAGGCACTGGGACCATAGGCATACACTACTATTACCAGCTAATTTTTGTATTTTTTGTATATATAGGGTTTTGCCATGTTTCCCAGCCCGGGACAAAGGTTGTTTGTTTGTTTGCTTGTTTGTTTGTTTTGGGGGTAGTCTCACTGTCACCCAGGCTGGAGTGCAATGACACAACCTCAGCTCACTGAAACCTCCCCTGCCTCAGCCTTTCAAGCAGCTGAGATTACAGGCGCACACCACCACCATGCCCAGCTGATTTTTGTGTTTTTAGTAGAGGCAGGGTTTCACCATATTGCCCAGGCTGGTCTATGACACCTGACCTCATGATCCACCTGCCTTGGCCTCCCAAAGTGGTGGGATTATAAGCGTGAGCGACTACACCAGGCAGACAAAGATTTTTAAAGGAAAAAAAAAGTGAGGATTAAATAACTGTTCAGAAATAATTATCCTCAACCCCAAAGGTCAGTAACAAGGGTCAGCCTTGACTGTCTGGGCTCAAGTAATCCTCCTGCTTCAGCCTTCAAGGAGCTGGGACCATAAGCATACACTACTATTCCCAGCTAATTTTTGTATTTTTTGTATATATGGGGTTTTACCAGTCTGAGTGTCTCTGTAAAAGTGTTTTTGTGTGTAAGCCTGTAGTTTTTGTAGAGTGTTTTTCATTACTAAACATGTAAATGAGAGAACCCTCTCTACATGACCTTCCCTGGTTCTATTTGTGAGAGGGTTTCTTAATATTAGTGGCTCAGTTATGATAGTGGTAATTTTCACAGTACTTTGAACAAAAATTATACATTTTAATAAAAATTAGTGTTTAAGGGAACAAATCTTAAAATGGTTTTATATACTTAAAAAGGGACTTCCTGGCCAGGTGCAGTGACTCACACCTGTAATCCCAGCACTTTGGCGAGGCAGAGGTGCAGAGATCACCTGAGGTCAGGAGTTTGAGACAAGCATGCCCTACACGGTAAAACCCTGTCTCCACTAAAAATACAAAAAATTAGCCAGGCATGGTGGTGGATGCCTGTAATCACAGCTACTCAGGAGGCTGAGGCACAAGAATTGTTTAAACCCAGGAGGCAGAGGTTGCAGTGAGCCAAGATCATGCCACTACACTCCAGCCTGGACCATAAGAAGGAAACTGTCTCAAAAAAAAAGAAAAAGAAAAGAATTAGAAAAAAGTGACTTTCTCCAGGTACACTGGCTTATGCCTCTCATTTCCACCACTTTGGGAGATGGAGGTGGGAGGATTGCTTGACTCCAGGAGTTTGAGACCAGCCTTGGCAACACAGCAAGACCTCACCTCTACAAAAAGTTAAAAATTATCAGGATACATGCCTGTAGTCCCAGCTTCTTAGGAGGCCGAGGTGCATGGATTCCTTGAGCTCAGAATTTCTAGGTTGCAGTGAACTATGATCATACCACTATACTCCAGCCTGGGTGACAGAGTTATATCTGTCTCAAAAAGAAAGGTAAAGGAAAAAATAAAATAAAATGTTACTTCCAACTAAAAGTAAGTAACTAATTTATCAACTATTAAGAAACTTTTTATTTTGTTTTTATGAATAATGAATATTACATCTTCAAAAAATCATCTGGGATTTAGAAATCTCAGATGTGCCTATAGCATGCCTTTCTGCCCTTATGTCTATTACCCTAGACCTCCCCTAGCTACCAATTTCATCAGTTTCTTGTAGATCTGGATCTAGTCAGCATTTTTATTTTTTGAGATGAACTTTTGCTCTTGTGGCCGAGGCTGGATCACAGTGGCATAATCTTGGCTCACCACAACCTCTGCCTCCCAGGTTCAAGCTATTCTCCTGCCTCAACCTCCCAAATAGCTGAGATTATAGGCATGTGCCACCACCCGTGGCTAATTTTTGTATTTTTTGTAGAGATGGGGTTTCACCATAATGGCCAGGCCAGTCTTGGACTCCTGACCTGGTGCTCTGCCCACCTCAACCTCCCAAAGTACTGGGATTACAGGCACCTGCCACTGCATCTGGCTAATTTTTGTATTTTTAGTAGAAATGGGGTTTCACCATGTTGACCAGACTACTCTTGAACTCCTGAACTCAAGTGATCCACCCCACTCAGCCTCCAAAAGTGCTAGAATAATAGGCATGAGCCACTGCACTTGGCCCATAGTGGTGTTTTGATACATATAATGTACAGTGGTCAGGTCATTAGCATATCTATAATCTCAAACATGTATCATTTCTCTGTGTTGGAAACATTCAATATCCTCTTTCTAGCTAAGGAGATTATGTCCTGGTCAATAACTAATGTCAGCATCCCATGAATTGAAGGGTCCACCTTTTCTACCCTGTGGCTATGCTGGCTCTGTTGCAGATTCGTGCCCAAAATAGGTGAGTCCATCTCAAGCTTTCTGATCTATTCCACTGACCCAGATGTCCCTCCCTCTGTGAATCCCATTCTGTACTTATTACATTTTTAAAAGGTTTAATGTTAGGGAGTCTCATCACCTCACTACTTTGTTTTTGTTTGTTGTTTTTTATTTTATTTATTTATTTATTTTATTTTTGAGTCAGAGTCTCACTCTGTCACCCAGGCTGTAGTGCAATGGCATGATCTCGGCTCACTGCAACCTCCACTTCCTGGATTCAAGTAATTCTCTTGCCTCAGCCTCCTGAGTAGCTGGGATTACAGGTGCCTGCTGCCATCCCCCGCTTATTTTTGTATTTTTAGTGGAGATGGCATTTCACCATGTTGACCAGACTGGTCTCAAACTCCTGACCTTGTGATCCACCCACCTCGGCCTTCCAAAATGCTGAGCTCACAGGCATGAGCCACCGTGCCTGGTCCTTTGTTTGTTCATTTTTTGAGTCAGAGTCTCACTCTGTCACCAAGGCTGGAGTGCAATAGTGCAATTTTAGCTCACTGCCACCTCCACACCCCAGGTTCAAGCAATTTTTGTTCTGCAACCTCCCGAGTAGCTGGGATTACCACCATGAGCCACCATGCCTGGCTAATTTTGCATTTATTTATTTATTTATTTGGTAGAAATGGGATTTCTCAATGTTGATCATGCTGGTCTTGAACTCCCAACATCAGGTCATCCACCTGCCTTGACCTCCCAAAGTGCCACAATTATAGGTGTGAGCCACCATACCAGGCCTAGTAATCATTTTCATACTTTAGCAAAAAACTCAGGTTGGAGTTTTAATGAAACTGAATTGAATATTCTTTCCAGTGGTTGAGAACTGATATCATGGTGGCAAAGAGTTCTTTCTAAGAACATTTTCCACATTTCTACTTAGTAGTTATTTGATGTCATCATGAACATTTTTATTATTCCACTGTGGGGATTCACTGTCTATATGGAATCATTTTTTTACATATCTTATGGAGTAATTATAGCATTTATATTTAGACAGATATATTTTTGTATGTTTATGCAGATATACAAAATGCTGTCCACATTTGGAAAATTTTGAGCATCAAAGTCAATAATGAAACAACAGACCATTATCCACTGAGCAATTAAAGAAATCATGGCAAAAATTATACAAATACAGAAGAGAAAGCTCTTCCTTAAGGTAGAATGAAAAAATTGAAAGAAAGATGGAGTTTAAAAATCATCCCTTTGGCCGGGCATAGTGGCTCATGCCTGTAATGCCAGCAGTTTGAGATGTCAAGCCAGGTGGATCACCTGAGCCCAGAAGTTTGTGACCACCCTGGAAAATGTGGTAAGACCTCGTTTCTACAAAAGAATTTTTAAAATTAGCCAGGCTTGGTGGTCCACACCTGTGATATCCACTACTTGGAAAGCTGAGGTGGGAGGATCACTTAAATGCGGAGGTTGAGGCTGCAGTCAGCTGTGACTTTGCCACTGCACTCAGCCCGGGTGACGGAGTGAGACTCTTTTTATTGTTGTTGAGATGGAGTCTCACTCTATCACCCAGGCTGGAGTATGGTGGTGCACTCCACTCACTGAATCCTTTGCCTCCTGGGTTCAAACAATTCTCCTGCCTCAGCCTCTTGAGTAGCTGGGATTACAGGTATTCACCACCACACCTGGCTAATTTTTGTATTTTTTTTTAGGAGAGATGGATTTTGGCCACGTTGGCCAGGCTGGTCTCAAACTATTTACCTCAGGTGATCTGCCCACCTCAACCTCCCAAAGTGCTGCAATTACAGATGTGAGCCAGGAAGCCCAGTCTTTTGTTTTTTCTTTTCTAGATGGAGTCTTGCTCTGTCATCCAGGCTGGAGTACAGTGGCTTGATCTCAGCTCACTGCAACTTCCACCTCTCAGGTTCAAACAATTCTCCTGCCTCAGCCTCCTGAGTAGCTGGGATTACAGGTGCCCACCACCACACCTGACTAATTTTTTGTATTTTTAGTAGAGACATAGTTTCACCATGTTAGCCATGATGGTCTCAATTTCCTGACCTCATAATTCTCCCACCTCAGCCTCCCAAAGTGCTGGGATTACAGGCCTAAGCCACCGTTCCCAGCTAAGACTCTTAAAACAAACAAACAAAAACAAACAAACAAACAAATGAAACAAGTCATCACTTCACTGTGTGTGTTTACAAGTACACTGAATTGTTTTAGAAAGTATGGGAGGCCATTGCTTTGGATTGAACCCCTGCACTAAGCCCCAACAGACCAGATCATACCAGAATGGAGCCACTTGTGTTAGGTGCCACATAATCAGACTGAACTTAAGAAAAACAGGAAATTCACAGCAACTGATCACAGAGCACCAGAGGCCTGAGCTGGCATGATGTGGAGGTCATCCTTGCTTTAATCCTAAAAGGAAAGCAACTTTGAAACCATCAATCCACTTTCTGTTCCTGATTTCTGCTGCCTTTCCTGCCTATAAAGCCCATTCCCTCTGCTCATCTCATTGGTGAATCTTTCCATTTCATAGATGGGGTGCTGCCCAATTCATGAATCACTAATAAAAGACAATGAGAGTTTACTTAATTTGTTGAAATATTGTACTTTGATATACACACCATGTCAAAAATTAATTCAGTCAAGAATCATTATTAAATTTCTTGTTTTTTGAGATAGGGTCTCATTCTGGCACCCAGGCTGGGATGCAGTGGCTCGATCTTAGCTCACTGCCACCTCCACCTCCTGTGTTCAAGTGATTCTCATGCCTCAGCCTCCAGAGTAGTTGGGACTACAGGTGTGCACCACCATGTGCAGCTGATTTTTGTATTTTTGGTAGAAACAGGATTTCTCCATGTTGCCCAGGCTGTTCTCAAACTCCTGACCTCAAGTGATCCACTTGCCTCAGTCTTCATCAATGGATATTAATAAAGTGTAGGATATTCATACTGTCTCAAAGATGAGAAGCAAGGAAACCACAAAGAAATTGGAAGTGATAAAAAAAAGCAATGGTATAACTGCCAGAGAGGAAGTAGTGAGAACAAAAGACAGGAAAGAAAAACGGGCTGGGCATGGTGGCTCATGGCTGTAATCCCAGCACTTTGGGAGGCCAAGGCAGGTGGGTCGCCTGAGGTCAGAAGTTCGAGACCAACCTGGTCAATATGGTGAAATCCCATCTCTACTAAAAATGCAAAAAATTAGCCATGTGTGGTGGCAGGCACCTGTAACCCCAGCTACTCAGGAGGCTGAGGCAGAGAACTGCTTGAACCTGGGAGGCAGTGAGCTGAGATCACACAGCTGCACTCCAGCCTGGGTGACAGAGCAAGGCTCCATCTAAAAAAAAAGGTAAATTGGGGACACTGTCACATTTTGCTCTTAAGTACCTCCCAAATTCTATTTTACAGAAAAATCTGTATTTTTCTCTAAACATCTAAACTTCATAGTCATACTTTAAATAGTTAACGATTATTCCTTTATACTTAGCTCGTAATCATATTTCCTGCAGGTGTTCCCAAAATGTTCTTTATATCAGGTCCTCCAAAGATTCACACCCAAACCAGGTATTGCATCTTCTTTTCTTTTCTTTTTTAAATTTATTCATTCATTTAGAGAGGGAGTCTCACTCTGTCACCCAGATTGGAGTGCAGTGGCGTGATCTAGGCTCACTAAAATCTCCACCTCCCAGGTTCAAGAAGTTCTTGTGCCTCAGCCTCCTGAGTAGCTGGGATTACAAGTGTGTGCCACACTCAGCTAATTTTTTTGCATTTTTAGTAGAGACAGGGTTTCACCATGTTGGTCAGGCTGGTCTTGAACTCCTGATCTTGTGATCCATTCACCTCTGCCCCCCAGAGTGCTGAGAATACAGGCATTACAGGCATGAGCCATCGGACCCTTCCTATTTTATAGTATTATATGGTCAAATTGATTTTTTTTAGTGTAGTTCTATGAATTTTCTTTCTTTATTTTTCTGTCTTCCTTCTTTGTTCTCTCTCTCTCTCTCTCTCTCTCTCTCTCTCTCTCTCTCTCTCTCTCTCTCTCTCCCTCTCTGTCTCTCTCTCTCTTAACAAAGTTTTGCTCTTGTTGCTCAGGCTTGGAGAGCAATGGCATGATCTCTGCTCACCACAACCTCCAATTCCCAGGTTCAAGCAATTCTCCGGCCTCAGCCTCCTGAGTAGCTGGGATTACAGGCATGTGCCAGCTAGTTTTGCATTTTAGTAAAGAAAGGATTTCACCATGTTGGTCAGGCTGGTCTCCGACTCCTGACCTTGTGATCCACTCACCTCAGCCTCCCAAAGTGCTGGGATTACAGGTGTGAGCCACCATGCCCGGCTTCGTGTATATATAATGTTTAGGGGTGAATCACTTCCCCACAAATCCGTAAGTTTAAATCCTAACCCATGGTACCTCAGAAGGTGTTTAGAAATAGGCCTTTAAAGAGGAAATTAGATTAAAATGAGGTCATTAAGGTGGGCTGAAATCCAAAATAGCTGGTGTGCTAGTCATTGTAGCATGTTGAGAAGCACCCTGGACCTCCGCATCCACTGACTGCCAGCAGCCCCACCCTCATCCACAGTTGTGATAATCAAATGTCTCCAGACATTGTCAAGTGTCCCCTGGGCATAAAATCTCTCCTCCCCTCTTTGATAATAACTGCTTTAGACTCTGTTTTGTCTTAGAGAGTCTCTTCTCCAAAGTCCATCATTATGTCTGCTGTAACCATGCTGTCTCAAGGGGTCTAAGACATTTACAAGAGGGTGATGATAAACTTCTAACAATAATCCACACACAGCGCTCATTACTTGACAAGTGCAGGTAATGTTATGTACTTTCGTTTGACAGATGTGGAAACTGAGGCTGTGAGGAGCTTGGCAACTTGCCTTGTATCACCTGAGAGCTGACTAAGGCTTGGGGCCAGGATTGGAACCCCAGCATGGAGCCCAGCTGAGCAGAAAACATCTGTGCGCAGGGTGCAGCCATCAAGATAATAAAAATAAACTCTGATTGAGAAAGTATCTGCCTACACATTCATCAGGCTGGGAAGATAGACCCAGATAATATCAGCTGGAAAATTAACAAAAAATAATATTTCTGCCAAGGACACCTTTTTCTGATGTCTTCTAGCGTGCTAAACACCTTGCACATTACAATCATACACAGTAATTGGCATTTTATCAGTAAGAATGAACTTCTCTTTTCTGCTCACTGCAACCTCTGCCTCCTGAGTTCAAGCAAATCTCCTGTGTCAGTCTCCCAAGTATCTGGGATTACAGGCACTTGCCACCACACCCAACTCATTTTTGTATTTTTAGTAGAGACGGGGTTTCACCATGTTAATTAGGCTGGTCTTGAACTCCTAACCTTGTGATCTGCTTGCCTCAGCCTCCCAAAGTGCTGGTATTATGGGGGTGAGGCACCACACCTGGCCAATGCAGGAGTCTTTGCCTTTCATTGTGAGGCAGGATAAGTTAGATTAGGTGGCCATGCTGGCTTGTCCACTTGTGTGAAGCCCAGTGGGCTCTGCATCCCTTGCACTCTTGTGTGTGAGTACCTATCTCTTTTGCGAGGTAAGCAGTCCAAAAGGACACCAGCAGACTGCCAGACAGGTTACAAGTTCCTCATACCCAGTACAGCCAGGGAAGGAAAAGTCCCTTATTCCTGATGTAGCTTCTCCAATCTCCAGCCAATCAGAAAGCCTAAGAAGCTATTGGCTACAAATTCCTGCCTTAAAAGGGGCCAGGGATGTCTTCCAGGCCCTACATGTGCAGCTATATTTAAGGTTTAGCGAACAGTAAACTTTTCCTCATTTTGTTTGATTTTTTTTGAGAATGAGTCTTGCTCTATTGCCCAGGCTAGAGCGCAGTGGCACAGTCTTGGCTCATTGCAGCCTCCACCTCCCAGGTTCAAGCAATTCTTCTGCCTCAGCCTCCCAAGTAGCGGGGAACTACAAGCACTCACCAACATGCCTGGATAATTGTTTTTTAAAACAGAGTTTCACTCTTGTTGCCCAGGCTGGAGTGCAATGGTGTGATCTCGGCTCACAGCAACCTCCGCCACCTGCCTTAGCCTCTTGAGTTAGCTGGGACTAAAGGCATGTTCTACCATGCCTGGCTAATTTTGTATTTTTAGTAGAGGGGGGTTTCTCCATATTGGCCAGGCTGGTCTTGAACACCTGACCTCAGGTGATCTGCCTACCTTAGCCTCCTAAAGGGCTGAGATTATAGGCATGAGCCACCACACCCTGTCAACCTTTTCCTTATTTTAATAGTTAAAAAAAAACCCAAGGTTGAGGCAGGAGAATTG
Source organism: Leontopithecus rosalia (assembly GCA_028533165.1). Lineage (NCBI taxonomy): Eukaryota > Metazoa > Chordata > Mammalia > Primates > Cebidae > Leontopithecus > Leontopithecus rosalia. The sequence continues at coordinate 16,365 of JAPYYA010000059.1, read as the reverse complement.
CTTGAACCTGGGAGGCAGAGGTTGCAGTGAGCATAGATTGTTCCACTGCATTCCAGCCTGGGTGACAGAGCAAGACTCCATCTCAAAAACAAAACAAAACAAAACCCACCCCTAGGTGGAGACTTTGTATGCTCTTGATACATGTGATGTGTGTTTGAGCATGCAGATTCTGAGTCCAACCACAGGTCCACCTTTGCACACCTCACCTCACCGGTATTTTATGACTATGTACATACAGTGCCATTAAAGGAATTTCTTTTAAGGCCCTCACTGCTGTCTCTCCCTGTGAACAGTTTGCTCTGCCTCTCAGAGAGTACTTTCATTTTGCAATAAATTTCTTTGCTTATTCACACTTTGGACCTACTCTCAAATTCTTTTGTGCAGTGAAAGCCAAGAACTGACACCAGCCCACCAGCAACAGTTGTAACCCAACAGGTTATTCCTGCTCACTGCACCAACAAAATCCATTCTCAAAGACCATGGCATTGCAGTAGAGTTTTGGCCCAGTGTGGTGGCTCACACCTGTAATCTCAGCACCTTGGGAAGCCCAGGTGGGTGGATCACCTGAAGTCAGGAGTTTGACATCAGCCTGACAAAAATGGTGAAGCTCTGTCTCTACTAAAAATACAAAAAATTAGCCAGGCATGGTGGCTCATGCCTATAATCCCAGCTACTCGGGAGGCTGAGGCAGCAGAATCCCTTGAATCTGCGGGGCATAGGTTGAAATTAGGTGAGATGATGCCACTGCACTCCAGCCTGGATGACAGAGCAAGATTCTGTCTCAAAAAAAAAAAAAAAATTCAAAAGCCTGAAAAAACACCTCCAAAGGCCAATCTAAGGTTCTACAATGTGATGTTACCTACAGGAGTAATTGAAGAAGTTGCAAATCTTGTCACCTCTGGAATAATGGATGAATTCAGGACCCTCTCACCCTCATAACTTGGTAGCCTTTTATTAGTTTTACAGGAGTAGTATGGGGAAGGGCTATTATTATTTAAACTATAAACTAAATTTCTGATGTCTGTGACTGTCTCAATTTTTCAAAGTCAGTTTTGTCAGAGGGGTTAGAACCAGAGCAACTCCATCTTGAATAGGGTCTGGGTAAAATGAGGCTGAGACCTGCTGGGCCACATTCCCAGGAGGTCAGGCATTCTTTTTTTGTTTGTTTGTTTGTTTTGAGATGGAATCTCTCTCTGTAACCAGGCTGGAGTGCAGTGGTACGATCTCAGCTCACTGCAATCTCCACCTCCTAGGTTCGAAAGATTCTCCTACCCCAGCCTCCCAAGTAGCTGGGACTATAGGCACACACCACCATGCCCAGCTGATTTTTTGCATTTTTAGCAGAGACAGGATTTCACCACGTTAGCCAGGGTGATCTCGAATTCCTGACCTCAGGTTTATCTGCCCACCTCAGCATCCTAAACTGTTGGGATTATAGGCATGAGCCCCGACTCCTGTCCCAGGCATTCTTAGTCACAGGAGGAGACAGGAGGTTGACAGGACAGGTATCACAAGACACAGGTCATAAAGACCCTGCTGTTAAAACAGGATGCAATAAAGAAGCTGCCAAATCTCACCAAAATCAAGATGGTGAAGAAAGTGACCTCTAGTCATCCTCACTGCTCACTGTATGCTAATTATAATGCATTCTTAGCATGCTAAGAGACACACCCACCAGTGCCATGACAGTTTGCAAATGCCATGGCAGTGTCTAGAAGTTTCCTTATATGGTTTAAAGAGGGAAGAAACCCTCAGCTCCAGGAACTGCTCACCCCTTTCCTGAAAAACTCATGAATAATCCACCCCTTGATTCGCATATGATCAAAAATAACCATAAAAATAGCCGGCCAGCATCCTTCAGGGCCATTCTGCCTATGGAGAAGCCATTCTTTAACTCCTTTCCTTTCTTTCTCTCTCTTTTTTGTTTTTTTGAGACAGAGTCTCACTCTGTTGCCTAGGCTGGAGTGTAGCAGTGTGATTTCAGCTCACTGCTACTGCTGCCTTCCGGGTTCAAGTGATTCTCCTGCCTCGGCCTCCTGGGTAGCTGGGATTATACACACCCACCATCATGCCTGACTAATTTTTGTATTTTTAGTGAAGATGGGGTTTCATCATGTTGGTGAGGCTGGTCTTGAACTCCAGACCTCAGGTGATCCACTTGCCTCAGCCTCCCGAAGTGCTGGGATTACAGGCATGAGCCACCACACCAGGATTTTTTTTTTTTTTTTGAGATGTAGTGTTGCTCTTGTTGCCCAGGCTGGAATGCAATGGCTCAATCTTGGCTCACCGCAATCTCCACCTCCCAGGTTCAAGTGATTCTTCTGCCTTAGCTTCTCAAGTAGCTGGGATTATAGGCATGCACCACCACATCCAGCTAATTTTATATTTTTAGTAGAGATGGGGTTTCTCCATATTGGTCAGGCTGGTCTCGAACTACCAACCTCAGGTGACCTGCCTGCCTCACCCTCCCAAACTGCTGGAATTACAGGCATGAGCCACCATGCCTGGCCCCTTTACTTTCTTAATAATCTTGCTTTCACTCTACTCTGTGGACACATCCCAAATTCTTTCTTGCATGAGATCTATGAACCCTCTCTTGGCATCTGGATTGGGACCCCTTTCCTGTAAGGGTTTCACCATCTCTCTATTCCCATCTGCAGAGACAAGCCTGGTCTGGTGATTACCTTGAATTACCTTCCAAAGATGCTGTGTGTGGCTGTGCACTGTGGCTCACCCTTGTAATCCCAGCACTTTGGGAGGCTGAGGGGGCAGATAACCTGAGGTTGGGAGTTTGAGACCAGCCTTGCCAACATGGTGAAATCCTGTCTCCACATAAATACAAAGATTATCCAGGTGTGGTGGCACATGCCTGTAATTCCTGCTGCTTGGGAGGCTGAAGCATGAGAATTGCTTGAAACTGGGAGGCAGAGATTGCAGTGAGCTGAAATCACACCATTGCATTCCATCTTGGGCAACTGAATGAGACTCTGTCTCAAAAATAACAAAAAAGGCTAGGTGTGGTGGCTCACACCTGTAATCCCAGTACTTTGGGAGGCCGACATGGGTGAATCACCTGAGGTCAGCAGTTCGAAAGAAACCCTGTCTCTACTAAAAATACAAATATATATATATTTGGCATGTGATATATATATATATATATATATATATATATATATATATGTATAGCCGGATGTGGTAGCACATGCCTGTAATCCCAGCTACTTGGGAGGCCGAGGCAGAAGAATGACTTGAACCTGAAAGGTGGAGATTACAGTGAGCTGAAATCAAGCCACTGCACTCCAGCCTGGGTGACAGAGTGAAACTTCATCCCCAAAACAAACAACAACAACAAAAAGATGTTGTGTGTGTGCATATGCAAAAACATGTGCCTATGGTCTAATACATACTCATAAAGCATCTCCTACATCCCAGACTCTGTTTTCTGCACTGAGGAATACAGCAGTAAACAGCACAAAAATCCTTCCCTATATTCTTCAGATTCCAGTAGGGAGGGACAGAAAGTTAGCCATGTTAATAAATAGCATGTATAATAAATATATCCCAGCAGGGTGCAGTGGCTCATGCCTGTAATCCCAGCACTTGGGGAGACTGAGAATGGCAGATCACCTGAGGTCAGGAATTCAAAACCAGCCTGGCCAACATGGTGAAACACCACGCCTACTAAAAACATACAAAAAATAAAAAGATAAGCTGAGTGTGGTGGCACATTCCTGTAATCACATACTCAGGAGGCTGAGACAGGAGAATTGCTTGAACTCAGGAGGCAGAAGTTATAGTGAGCCAAGATCATGCCACTGCACTCCAGCCTGGGCAACAGAGCAAGTGTCCATCCACCCAAAATAAAAAAGGTAAAATAAGTATATCTCAATGTGACAGTGCATGCTAAGGGGATAGTAAGTAGGTAAAGGACAGAAGAGTGGCTGCGGACATCTGTGCCTCTTCCAGGTCAGCTGAGCATCTGTAGAAGCTCAGGTGCGCTGTAGGTGGTAGCCCAGGAAGGGCTAGGGCAGCAGGTGGAATTGCATTAAAGTAACAGGCTCCATTTAGGAAGAACTGGACATTCTTACAGATCTTCCCTTTCAGAACATGTCTGTCACTGCAGAATCTATCCTCTCATAATACAGTACACAGAAATGAACTCAATGCAAGTTACAGACCTGAATATAAAAGCTAAAATTATAAAACATCTGGAAGAGGCTGGGTGAGGTGGCTCACGCCTGTAATCCCAGCACTTTGGGAGGCCAAGATGGTGGGATCACGAGGTCAGATCAAGGCCATCCTGGCCATCATGGTGAAATCCTGTCTCTACAAAAAGATACAAAAAATTAATGGGGCGTGGTGGCCCATGATTGTAGTCCCAGCTACTCAGGAGGCTGAGGCCAGAGAATGACTTGAACCTGGGAGGTGGAGGTTGCAGTGAGCCAAGATTGCACCACTGCCCTCCATTCTGGTGACAGAGTGAGACTTCATCACACACACATACACACACACACACACACACACACACACACACACCACACCACACACAAAGTTTCATTTGCTTTTTAAAAGCAAATGTGCAGAAAACAAGAAGATAAGCAACAACATGGAGAAAACATTTGTGAAATGTATACATGCAGTTGTCCCTCAATGCATGCAGGAGATTGCAAGATTCCTGCAGATATCAAATTCAGGGGATGCTCAAGTCCCTGGTGTAAAATGGTGCAGTAACTGGGCGTGGTGGCTCACACCTATAGTCACAGCTCTTCAGGAGGCCAAGGTGGGAGAATTGCTTGAGCTCAGGAGTTTGAGGCCAGCTTGGCCAACATAGTGAGAATTCATCTCTACAAAAAATACAAATATTAGCTGGGTGTGGGGGCTGGGCCTTGTGGTCCCAGCTACTGAGGAGGCTGAGGTGAGAGGATCGCTTAAGCCCAGGAGGCTGAGGCTGCAGTGAGCCAAGATCACACCATTGCTTCCTACCCTGGGCGACAGAGTGAGATCCTGTCTCAAAAAATAAAATAAATAAAATGGCACAGTATTTGTATATAACCTACACACACCCTCCCATAGACTGTCCATCAGCTGTAGGTCACTTAGAATAACTAATGCAACATCAACGCTGTGTAAATAGCTATTATACTGACTGCACTCCAACCTTTAGGACAGAGTGAGACTCAACCTCAAAAAATAATTATAATAACGTAATAATAATATTACAGTTATATCAAAGTAAAAAGTTGGACTGGGTCCTGTGGGTCACACCTGTAATCCCAGTACTTTGGGAGGCTGAGGCAGGAGGATCACTTGAGCCCAGAAGTTTAAGATCAGCCTGGGCAACATAGCCAGACCCCATCTCTAAAAAAAAAATTAGCCTGTGTGTCAGCATGCACCTGCAGCCTTATAGCTCAGTGCAACCTTGACCTCATGGGCTCAAGTGATTCTCTCACCTTGGCCTCCTGAGAAGCTTGGGCTACAGGCACACGCCACATGCCTGGCTAATTTTTCAATTTTTTGTATGTTGCCCAGACTGATCTCAAATTCCTGGTCACAAGCAATCCACCTGCTTGGCCTCCCAAAATGCTGAGATTACAGGTGTGAGAGTCACTGCACCTGGCCTTTTGAGGAATTTTAGCATAGTCTGTTGGCAGTTGAAGATAGGTAATCCAAACAAGGCTGCTAACCTGAATCTCTCAGAAGCTTTGTTGTCTTTTTTTTTCTGTATTTAATCCTGGATGTTACTCTCAAATTCATTACAGTAAAGCATTGTAACTGGACAACGACAGGGAAACATCATTCATTTCTCTCTGAATGATCACGGCTTGCAAGCGGCAGCCAGTGTATCCATTTATTTCCTTTCTCTAGTTTCTAATGGAAGTGGTATTCCCATCTTGACACTGTTTTTCTACATTTCTATTATTATGTCTCTTTTTTCACTGAAATTGTTATTGAGATAATTGTAGAATCACACACAGTTCAAAGAAATAATATAATCCGGTGTGGTGACTCAAGCCTATAATCCCAGCACTTTGGGAGGCCAAGGTGGGTGGATTATCTGAGGTCAAGAGGTCTAGACCATCTTGGCCAATATGGTGAAACCCTGCCTCTACTAAAAAAATAAAGATAAAGAAAATTAGTTGGACTTGGTGGTGTGCACCTTTATTCCCAGCTACTTGGGAGGCTGAGGGAGGAGAATCACTTGAATCTGGGAAGCGGAGGTTGCAGTGAGCCGAGATTGCACCACTGCACTCTAGCCCAGCAACAGAGCTAGATCCTGACTGAAAGAAAGAGAAAGAATGAAAGGAAAGAAAAGAAAGAAAGAAAGAAAGAAAGAAAGAAAGAAAGAAAGAAAGAAAGAAAGAAAGAAAGAAAGAAAGAAAGAAAGAAAAAAAGAAAGAAAGAAAGAAAGGAAGAAAGAAAGAAAGAGAGAGAGAGAGAGAGAAAGCATACAAACTAGGTATGGTGGCTCTCATGCCTGTAATCTCAGCACTTTGGGAGGCCAAGGTGGGCGGATCACCTGAGGTCAGGAGTTCAAGACCAGCCTGGTCAACATGGTGAAACCCCATCTCTACTAAAACTACAAAACAAAAATTAGTCAGACATGGTGGCAAGTGCCTGTAATCCCAGCTACTCAGGAGATGGAGGTGGGAGAATCACTTGAACCTGGGAGGGGGAGTTTGCAGTAAGCCAAGATAGTGCCACTGCACTCCAACCTTGAGGACAGAGTGAGACTCAACCTCAAAAAATAATTATAATAAAATAATAATAATAACATTACAGACAGGTCTTTTCTATACTTGGCCCAGATTCCCCAGTGGTGACATTTTGCAAAGCTAAAGTCCACTATCACAACCATGATAGTGATGCTGTTACAATCTATCCATCTTCTTCCCATGGTCCCATTTTATTGTGTGTGTGTGTGTGTGTGTGTGTGTGTGTGTGTTTGAAGTTAATCTGGGTATGTTTGTGTATCAATCACAGTCAATATATAGAAGTTTTTCCACACCACAAGAATATGTCCTGCGATCCTTCTATAATTACACCCACCCCCCTCTAATGCTCCCATCCCCAGAGCCCATCAGGAAGCTTTCTAAAAAGGTGTTAGTCTCCTAGGGATCCTCAGATTCTACTCTGCAGTCGGCTGAGCAGGAAGCCTGAGGGTGGGGTCAGGAATCTGCATACTTAATACAATGCCCAACTGACTCCAGCACTGAAGATAGAACTGGTACACAGATTGAGCCCAGCTGGGTGGATGCAGTGGCTCATGCCTATAATCTTACAACTTTGTTTCGTTTTGTTTTATTGCGACAGAGTCTCACTCTGTCGCCCAGGCTGGAGTGCAGTGGTGTGATGCAAACTTCACCTCCCGGGTTCAAAAAATACTTTGCTTCAGCCTCCAAAGTAGCTGGGATTATAGGTGCCCACCACCACGTCCAGCTAATTTTTGTATTTTTAGTAGAGATAGGGTATCACCATCTAGGCCAGGCTGCTCTTGAACTTCTGACCTCGTGATCCACTCACCTTGGCCCCCCAAAGTGCTGGGATTATAGGCATGAGTCACTGCACCTGGCCTAATCTCAGCAATTTGAAAGGCTGAGGTGGGAGGGTCTCTTGAGCCCAGAAGGCAGAGGTTGTAGTGAGTTATGATTGCACCACTGCACTGCATCCACTACAGCAGAGCAAGATCCTGTGTCCAAACAAAAAATAAAAAAAAGAAAGAAAAGAAAAGAAAGAAAGAGCCAGGTGTGGTGGCTTAGACCTGTAATCTCAGCACTTTGGGATACCTAAGTGGCACATCACCTGAGGTCAGGAGTTTGAGGCCAGCCTGGCCAATATGGTGAAACCCCATCTCTACTAAAAACACAAAAAATAGCTGGGCATGGTGTCAAGTGCCTGTAATCCCAGCTACTAGGGAGGCTGAGGTATGAAAATCACTTGAACCCAGGAGGCAGAGGTTGAAGTGAGTCGAGATCATGCCATTGCACTACAGCCTGGGTGACAAGAGTGAGACTCCATCAAAAAAAGAGTGAAAGAAGAAAGAAAGAAAGAAGAAGGAAAGAAAGAAAGAAAGAAGAAAGAAAGAAAAGAAAAGAAAGAAAGAAAGAAAGAAAAGAAAAGAAAGAAAGAAAGAAAGGAAGGAAGGAAGGAAGGAAGAAAGAGAAAGATTCCATATTGCTGGGCATGGTGGCTAACATCTGTAATCCCAGCACTTTGGGAGGCTGAGGCAGGGAGGGAAGAAAGGAAGGAAGAAATGAAGGAAGGAAGGAAGGAAGGAAGGAAGGAAGGAAGGAAGGAAGGAAGGACCCCAAAGAGCCTTCAAAAGCCCTCAAATTGCAAAAATTTCAGTTTTGCCTCTGGGAGAGTGAGGCCATAGGAGGAGTATCAGCAGAGGAGGGGTGGGATGTTACCCAATTTTTTTGAGTCTCTACAAAAAATACAAAAATTAGCGAGCATGGTGGCGCACACCTGTTGTTCTAGCTACTTGGGCGGGGCTGAGGCAGAAGGATTGCTTGAACCTGGGAGGTGGAGGCTGCAGTGAGCTAGGATCACACCATTGCCTTCCAGCCTGGGTGACACAGGCAAGACGTGTCTCAAATAAAAATACAGGGAGTGGGCAGGGAGCCTGGGAGATGTAAAGGAGCTCTGTCCTCTATTATCACATGGAATCAAAAGTGTCCATTACAGGTGTGCGCCACCATGCACAGCTAATTTTTGTATTTTTAATAGAGATGGGGTTCCACCATGTTGACCATGCTGGTGTCAAACTCCTGGGCTCATGATCTGCCCTCCTCGGCCCCCCAAAGTGCTGAGATTACAGGCGTGAGTCACCGAGACTGGCCCAAGCTTTAGCACTGAGAGGAGCAGTTCTCAAATGTGGTTCCCAGAGGGGCAGCAGCAGAAGCATCATCACCTGGGAGCTTGCCAGGAGTGCACATTCTCAGGCCCCAGGCCCAGATTTGCTGCCTCAAAAACTCTTAGGTTGGGGGACCACAATCTGAGTTTTAACAACTCCCCCTCCAGGTGATTCTGATGCACACTCAAATTTAAGAACCACTGAGCCAGGGGTGGTGGCTCACACCTGTAATCCTAGCACTTTGGAAGGCTAAGACTGCTGGATCACCTGAAATCAGGAGATCAATACCCTCCTGGCCAACATGGTGAAACCTGGTCTCCAGTAAAAATACAAAAAATTAGCTGGGCCTGGTGGCAGCCACCTATAATCCCAGCTAGTAGAGAGGCTGAGGCAGAAGAATTGCTTGAACCCAGGAAGCAGAGGTTGCAGTGAGCCAAGATCACGTCATTGCACTCCAGCCTGGAAGACAGAGCAAGTCTCCATCTTAGAAAAATAAAATTAAGAAGCACTGATTTAAAGATACGAAGGCCTTTGGGAAGCCAAGGTTGGAGGATTGCTTGAGGCCAGGAGTTCAAGTCCAGCCTGGCGATGGAAATTTTCTAAAATTAAATTGTGGTGATGGCTGTGCAATTAGACAAACTGACTAAAAATCATAGAATGGTATGCTTGAAATATATGACCTCACCTTATGTAAATTACATCAATGAAGCTCTCCTATAACATTTGACCTGTAGAAGTTCATAAGTTCAATTCAGAACCATAAATTCAATTCAGAACAGGTCCCCCCTGCCTTGGGGGTCTCCCTGGGATAAAGACATTCCTTTCACTTAGGAGTTGTGACTGGAATGAAGAATTGGTGAGCTGGGAATTTCCCCTCAACAGCCTAAAATGCCTTGTTTAACCAGATGTGGCTACTCGTAGGTCTAAATTTATACCAGTTGGCTGGGTGGTCAGGTCTCTTGAACACGGAACCAGGAAGTCACATCCCCTCTCCAAGTCCAGAAGAGGTGTCCCTTTCTCTCTCTCTCTCTCTCTCTCTCTCTCTCTCTAGATGAAGTCTCCCTCTGTCACCCAGGCTGGAGTGCAGTGGTGCAATCTTGGCTCACTCTCACCTCCACCTCCTAGGTTCAAGCAATTCTCCCACCTCAGCCTCCCAAGGAGCTTGGATTACAGACATGCACCACCATGGCCAGCCAATTTTTGTATTTTTACTAGAGACAGGGTTTCCCCATATTCACCAGGCTGATATTGAATTTCTTACCTCAGGTGATCCACCCACTTCAGTTTCCCAAAGTTCTGGGATTACAGGAATGAACCACTGCACCCGGCTGGAAGTGATGGTTCTTACAGTGTAAAATGTAAACTAGAATCCACAGCTTGATCTTCAAAAGACTCCAATCCTGCTGCATGCAGTGGCTCAGGCCTGTTATCCCAGCACTTTGAGAGGCTGAGGCGGGCAGATCACAAGGTCAGGAGGTGGAGACTAGCCTGGCCAACATGGTAAAACCCCATCTCTATGAAAAATACAAAAAATTAGCCAGGTGTGGTGGTGGGTGCCTGTAATCCCAGCTACTCTGGAGGCTGAGGAAGGATAATCACTTGAACCCAGGAGGCAGAGGTTGTGGTGAGCAGAGATCATGTCACTGCACTCCAGCCTGGGTGACAAAGCAAGACTCCATCTCAATAAATAAATAAAAACCACAAAACCTTTCTTTCTTTTTCCCTCCTTCCCTCCCTCTCTTCTTTCCTTCCTTCTTTTTTTGGTAGAGGTGGGGTCTTGCTGTGTTGTCCAGGCTGGTCTCAAACTCCTGGGCTCTAGTAAGCCTCCTGACACAGCCTCCAGGGTGACTGGGACTGCAGGTGTGAGCTACCATGCCTGGCCTTGATTGGAACAAGTGCCCAGAGGAAATGCAGGACTCCATCAGGCCCAGGCATGCCACAGGGGCAAAGCCAGCATAGACCCTCCCAACTGAGGAATCCAAGGAAAACAAACACCAAAAAAACATGCAGATGGATAGGTTAAAGTACCACCCACTCAGTCATCTCCTTCTAGCAATAATTTACGGAGCATATATGGGATAGACAAAGAAGAATGAAACAAACAAGAAAATATCACAGGGTGGTGGGATGATTAGGAAATCTCAGGAGAGATGGAGTGATTTAAATCACAGAGGTGTTGGCTGGGTGAAGTGGCTCACACCTGTAATTCCAGTACTTTGGGATGCCAAGGCTGGTGGATCACCTGAGGTCAGGAGTTTGAAACACAGCAAAATGCTGTGTCTACTAAAAAAAAAATACAAAAATTATCCAGGTGTAGTGGTGGCCACCTGTAATCCCAGCTACTCAGGAGGCCAAGGCAGGAGAATTGTTTGAACCCAGGAGATGGAGGTTGCAGTGAGGTGAGATCTCACCACTGCACTCCAGTCTGGGTGACAGACCAATACTTTATCTGAAGAAATACAGTTTTTTAAAAAATAAAATAAGAGAAGCATTACTGAGATTATTTCTTTTTTATTTTTTTTGAGACAGAGTCTTGCTCTCTTGACCAGGCTAGAGTGCAGTGATGCGATCTCAGCTCACTGCAACCTCAGCCTTCTGGGTTCAAGTGATTCTCTGCCTCAGCCTCCCAACTAGCTGGGATTACAGGTGCCCACCACCACACCCTGCTATTTTTTTTTTTGTATTTTTAGTAGAGAAGGTGTTTTATCGTCTTGGCCAGGCTGGTCTTGAATTTCTGACTTCATGATCCTCCCACGTCGGCCTACCAAAGTGCTGGAATTACAGGCATGAGCCACTGCACCCAGCCAAGAAGAGATTTGTTAATTGAGTCCTGGATGACAGAAGGTGTTGGATTGAAGGGAGAATAAAGAAAGACTCAAATGACTAGGAGTTGGAGACCAGTTTGTGAAATACAGGGAGACCCTGTCTCTACAAAAACAACCAACCAAGCAACCAAAAATTAGCTGGGTGTGGTGGCAGGGGACTGTAGTTTCAGTTACTCAGAAGGCTGAGGCCAGAGAATCACCTGGGCCCAGGAGGTTGAGGCTGCAGTGAGTTGTGATCACTCCACTGTACTCAGCCTGAGTCTGAGGCCCTGTCTTAAAAAAAATAGAGGTCTGGCCGGGCGTGGTGGCTCACGCCTGTAATCCCAGCACTTTGGGAGGCCGAGGAGGGTGGATCACGAGGTCAAGAGATCGAGACCATCCTGGTCAACATGGTGAAACCCCGTCTCTACTAAAGATACAAAAAATTAGCTGGGCATGGTAGCGCGTGCCTGTAATCCCAGCTACTCAGGAGGCTGAGGCAGGAGAATTGCCTGAACCCAGGAGGCGGAGGTTGCAGTGAGCCGAGATCACACCATTGCACTCCAGCCTGGGTAACAAGAGCGAAACTCCATCTCAAAAAAAAAAAAATAGAGGTCTGAACATGAATAATTATTCATCAGTGACCCTATGTTGAACCAACAAAGCTGCCCCCTAATCCTGACCCATTAGAAACTGTGAGATAATAAATGTTGATTATTTCAGGAATTCTTATAAATGGCCCACCAAGTTTAGGGGCAATTTGTTACATAGCAATAGCTTATGAATACCTCTAGATTTCTTTTTTTTTTCCTTTTACTTTGAAATGGAATCTTGCTCTGTTGCCAGGCTGGAATGTGGTGGCTTGATGTTGGCTCACTGCAACCTCCACTTCTCAGGTTCAAGTTATTCTCCTGTCTCAGCCTCCTGAGTAGCTGGGCCTACAGACATATGCCACCACACCCAGCTAATTTTTGTATTTTTGTAGAGACGGGGTTTCTCCATGTTGGCCAGGATGGTCTCGATCTCTTGACCTCATGATCCACCCTCCTCAGCCTCCCAAAGTGCTGGGAATACAGCATGAGCCACTGCATCTGGCCTAGATTTCTTTTTAGGGGAAAGCCATGTCCAGGAGGAGATTCAAAATCCACTTTTTTTTGAGATGGAGTTTTGTTCTGTTGCTCAGGAGTGCAGTGGCAAGATCTAGACTCACTGCAACCTCCGCCTCCTGATTAAGTGAGTCTCCTGCCTCAGCTAATTTTTATATTGTGAGTAGAGATGGGGTTTTACCATGTTGGCCAGGCTGGTCTTGAAATCCTGGGCTCAGGTGATCCACCCACCTCAGCCTCCCAAAGTGCTGGGATTACAGGTGTGAGTCATCGTGCCAAGCCTACCCTTGTTATTGATCCTTGTAGCCAAGGATAATTATCTCAAAACAGTTATGTCATCCTCCTCAATTCTTTCAAAATCTCTGTCTTCCATTCCTCCTTCATTATGCACATAGTTTATTTATTATAGCACTCTTTTTTCCACTGCAAAGCCTATTTCCAAATAAATATCATTCTGTTTTAGAGAGCTTCTCCTTGCTTGTTATTTAGGTTGATGATTTTTTTGAGACTTGCAGTGGGTAGAACTTCTTTCCCAAAAAATATCTGTTGAAGTCCAAAAGCCCCCTCCATCCTCTGTACCTGGGAATATGACCTGATTTGGAAATAGGGTCACTGAAGATAAAATGAGTTAAGGCTGAGTGCAGTGGCTCACATTTGTAATCCCAGCACTTTGGAAGGCCAAGGTGTGTGGATCACTTGAGGTCAGGAGTTTGGGACTAGGCTGGGCAACATGGAGAAACTCCTCTCTAGAAAAAATTAAAAAATACAAAAATTAGCCAGATGTGATGGCTCACACCCATTATCCAAGCTACTTGGGAGGCTGAGGTAAGAGGATCCCTTGAGCCTGGGAGGTGGAGTTTGCAGTGAGCTGAGATCATGCCACTGTACTCCAGCTTGAGTGACAGAGCTAGAACCTGTCTTAAAAAAAAGATTACATCATTCTCAGCAAATTGACACAAGAACAGAAAAGGAAACACCGTATATACTCACTCATAGGCGGGTGATGAACAATGGGAACACATGGACATAGGGAAGGGAGCACCACACACTGAGGTCTATTGGGGGAAATAGGGGAGGGACAGCGGGGAGGGGGAGCAGGGGAGGGATAGCATGGGGAGAAATGCCAAATATGGGTGAGGGGGCAGAAGGCAGCAAAACACACTGCCACGTGTGTACCTATGCAACTATCTTGCATGTTCCGCACATGTACCCCAAAACCTAAAATGCAATAAAAATTAAAAAAAAAAAAAGATTAGTTAAGATGAGGTCACATTGGACTAGGGCAGGTCACATTGGATTAAGGAAGCTCCTAAAATATTTTTTGGGAGTCAGAGTTTCACTCTTGTTGCCCAGGCTGGAGTGCAATGACACAACCTCAGCTCAACCTCCGCCTCAAGGGGTCAAGGATTCTAATGCCCCAGCCTCCTGAGTAGCTTGGATTACAGGCACCCACCACCAAGCCCAGCTATTTTTTGTATTTTTAGTAGAGACAGGATTTCTCCATATTGGTAAGGCTGGTCTCGAACTCCCAAACTCAGGTTATCCACCAGCCTCGGCCTCCCAAAGTGCTGGAATTACAGGCAGGAGTGCATTGACTCCATCTCGGTTTACTGCAACCTCTGCCTCCAGGGTCCAAGCAACTCTCGAGGCAGCCCCTAAACCTAATGATTAACATTCTCTTAAGAAGAGGGAAATTTGGACACAGATACAGAGACAGAGAAGAAAGCCATGCAGTGATGGAAGCAGAAATTGGAGTGAAGCCAGGTCAGACCAAAGCCTGCCGGTCACCACTGGAAGCTGGAAGGGGCAGGCAGGATCCTCCCCTGGAGCCTTCAGAGGGAGTGCAGCGGCCCTGCCCACACCCCCATTCTGGCCTCTAGCACGGTGCAAAAATACATCTCTGTTGTCTGAAGCCACCTGGTTTGTGGTCATCTGTTACAGCAGCTACAGAAAACAAATATCAGCTTCTTTCTACCAGGTGGCAGGAGGCAAACCTCATAGATCCATGCCAATTCCAGAAATGCACTATTCCTGTGCCAGGGGGTTGGTGTGGAGCCTGAGGGTGGGGTGAAGCTGTCCTCACAGGGTTAACAAGAACTCTGGACAGACATATAGTTATAATGAAGCATTAGACCGGGTGCAGTGACTTATGCCTGTAATCTTAGCTCTTGGGAGGCCTAGGTGGGCAGATCACCTGAGGCCAGGTGTTCACCTGGCCAGCATAGTGAAACCTCATCTCTACTAAAAATACAAAGCAGAGGAAAAGGGGAAAACACGGCAAGAAACTTTATTGCCATTTCCATGGGAAGGAACAAGCAAGGCAGGGCAATCTGGCTTAGAACTGTCTAGTTTGAATAATGTCATTGACTTCTGGAGAGAAGAGGCTGCTACCTGGTCCTCAGGAAATTAGGGCAGCAGGATACCAGTCAGAAATGTGAGAGTTATAAGAAAAAATAAAGACTGCAAAAGAGACAAACAGAGATAAAGAAGAAAAAAGAGTGAGGAAGAGAAAGAGAGGGTATGAACTCTGGGTTGGTTGGTTTGTATATGAATGCATACAGGCAGGAAAATCTTTATTATGTACAAGAATCAGCTTATCCTGAGAGGAGCAGTCCCTCCAGTGTCAATAAGTTCCCAGATGTCAAAGCATCAAATTCAGAAAATGAAAGACATGACTCGTACACGTTCAAAGGCAGTATTATAAGTAATACGATTCAACATTATCCTGGAGTCTCTAGCCAATGGATACAATAGCAAAAACAATAAGACAAACAAATATCTGAATGGAAAAGACATACTTTTAAGTTCACAGATGATGTATCTACATAAAATTTTAAAAGAAAGTCTAGCAATCCATTGAAAGCTATTAATGGATTTGATTATATGTGAGTGAAATATAGAAACCAAAAGCCGTTTTATATATTATAGACCAGTGAAGTTCATTTACAAAATGCAATATAAAGGGTGATTCACAAGTGCAAGAAGAACTAAAGTATTTATAGAATTTATAGAAAATTTCAAAGTCTATGTAAGGAAAACTATAAGTGTTTATTGCAGATATAAAAGAAAACATCAGAAAAAAAGAGGTACAGGTCATCGCTGACCCACCTAGTTTCAATAATCATGATTTAATTAAATGAGGTGAGTTACCTGACATGTATCCAAATTCAGTTACCATGGTATTTTAACAGTCAGTAATTACATAATATACAAACTTTGTGTGAGCTCTTCAGTCCACAAATCACAACATAAATAACAGATGCATTCAAGATCAGTGACCCATCACTTCTTTCAAAGTATGCTATTGCCAATCACTGCATATTTTTTACTGAGTTTATAAAGAGAGCAAAGCATGTTATTTTCTTGCCTCCTTACCTCCCAGTGAGAAGCCCACATGACATTTTATGGAAATGAATAATCAAAAGAGGAAATTAGTCCACAAGCATAAAACTGCAACAAAAAATGAAAAAGGATAACCAATGTGAAATCAAATGGAGCATAAATGTAGTTATAAAAAAATAGCAGCAATTAACCGAGGCAGATGTTTGCTTGGTATTTCAAGTATTTTTGCCAAATAAATCAATTCTGGATCTGATTGAAG
>JAPYYA010005899.1:0-10330 GCA_028533165.1 Leontopithecus rosalia | reverse complement strand
TTCAGGTAATTCTCCTGCCTCAGCCTCCCAAGTAGCTGGGATTACAGGCACGCGCCACCTTGCCCAGCTAATTTTTTGTATCTTTAGTAGAGACGGGGTTTCACCATGTTGACCAGGATGGTCTCGATCTCATGACCTCGTGATCCACCCGCCTCGGCCTCCCAAAGTGCTGGGATTACAGGCTTGAGCCACCGCGCCCACTTCTAAGAGTCTCTTAGGGAAACTTAGAATGCATTTTGATCATTGTCACTCAACCTTCCCCTCCACCTGCCAGACAGAGACTTTTGTAAATTTCTCAAAGATAGCCTGTGATTTCAAAAGAAAAGGCTTCTCTCTCTTATCATCTAAGAACAAGAACCAGGTTCTAAAAACACGTGCACTCTCAAAACCGAACATTGCTGTGTACTGTGTAAGCCCTTGGCAGCATTAGCTGTGATGCTGTCTAGAGGGGTGCAGCATTTGCAGGTTTTCCATTCGTTGCCCAGACACCCAGCCCCAGGGCTGCCTGAGGGTCCTGGCCAAACTTTACTTCTGCTAATTTATTATATGCTAATTTGTACCTGTAAGTGCCTGGGGACAACTGCAAACTTGTTTGAGGTGAAACAAGACTCCTGAACTTACCCTGTGGCCCTACTGGGTCTCAGGACCAAGAGATAATTAAGGTAAAGTGAATTCCCATCTTTCAATCCCTTCAGTTTCTTTGACAACAGTATTTAGTTGGTAATTATGTATCTAGGGCTGGTATTAGTGATAAAATATTGCCAATTTATTGTAGCTTACGCATGTAAGTATCTGGTGAGGTCTATAGAGTGGTTTGAGGAGAGACCATCACGTGGAAGTGAGTTCTTATCCATCAGTTCATTCTGTTCCTTTGACAATAGTTATCTTTCTACCAAAACAACAAGTGGTTGGCAATCACCTTTGTCTCCCCAGAGTCATGCACATACTGGGCATTCATTATTTGCTAAATGAATACATGACTGTTCTGCTGATTTGCTAGGCTACTGAAAGTTCTTCCTACCTTAATCTCTTCCCCCTCCCTGGTAGACTCTCCATCTACATGAACCCTATTCCCATTTATTTTCACTTTATTCCTAGAGCTTTGACAGATGCCACTTGAGGTGACCTAATATATACCACTTGAGGTGCCACTTGAGGTGACCTAATAAGGTGATCCACTTAATATTGGCTTGTTAGATCCTTATTCACATCCTTAGTCTGAACAGTAGGGCATACTCAGGCAACCAACATGTCCACAAAGAGAAGAGGGAGATGGTGTCACCAAATGAAGAAGCTGCAATTGCCAGCCTATGGATGCTACCAATAACCACACCAGAGACAAGAAACTTCACATATCTGGACTCTGTTTTCTCATGCATAGAATGGGAATACAATATTAATCTTTTTCAACATTTCTAGCTTTATGAAGCTAACAGGATATTTTAATATCTCTGTTCTAATAGTACCAAAGTGTAACAAATAGTAATTTTTAAAAAGAGCATTCTCAAAGAAGTTAACAAAGTTTTCAACGGAATTTTGGTAAGAATTTTGGAAGAGAAAACTCCTTATGATGTTATTACTAAATAAGAAGCAAAGAGGAGGGAAAAAAAACCTCTTGGCAACATATATGGAACATTAATTCACTCTCTTGCCACTGACAGGGCACTTGGTGATACGGCAGTAAAATCAAGAGCTCACTTTCCTGGAGCTGAAGTTCTCAGGATGTAAAGAGTTAAAGAGACATACAAACCTCACCAGAGGGGGCTAAGCACTATGCGGGTAGTCATTATCATCATCCCTGTGTTTGCACCGCACCTACAGCTTCCAAAGAGCTTTTCCACTCATATATCGTTTGTTCTTCACATAATAGGGAGGACAGACATTTTGTAGTTAGGAAAATGGAATCTCAGAGAGGCCAAGCTCAGGATGCCACCTTAGGCATGCAAGCAGTTTGGCAGGTAAGCACAAGGTTTGGGCATCAGAAACACTAGTGCCCCAAGAAAGATCTGATAAGAAATGAAGAAGTCATTATTGCTTGTTGATTGACAAGTTGATTACATTTCAAATAGAGTCCAGGCCACAGTTGAGCAATTATTTACACTTTTCCACGTATCTCAAACTGATAAGAAGGAGAATGTTCACATGGAAGGAGTTTCAGGGATGAGCAGCAGGTAAGAATTGTTGGGGTGGGAAGATACTAAACTCAAACTAGGTCTCTCCTTGGGAGCCTCCAAGAAAATCCTGTGCAGTCGGGTAGGGCCAAAGAGATCCAGAGATGATCTTCTGACTCTGTCTACATCCTTAGTCTGAATAGCAGGGTATACTCAGGCACCCAACATGTCCACAGAGAAAAGAGGGAGATGGTGTTACCAAAAGGAAAAGCTGAAATTGCCAGCCTATGGATGCCACCAATTACCACACCAGAGACAAGAGACTTCACATCTCTGGACTCTGTATCCTCAAACTCGGTAACTACCCTGGGAAATCTCCAGAAGAGGGCTGCTGTTTTGATCCCTGAAACTTCTAGGTTTGGAAGAGCCTCTATTCCTTCAACACAACTTCTTCATCTCCTTGTTCCTAGTGCCTGAAAGGGTATGCAATCAATGAATATTCATGAACCAGTTAGACAAGGGAACGATTTTAATAATATAAAAATTACTTTACATGAAAGTCCATTCCTATGTTGTCTATATTATTTTATTTATTTGCAAAATTTCTGTCAATAGGAAGGTTTCACTAGAACACATTCTCTTTGTTAATAGAAAGGTTTTCCTTTATTTCTGGAAAACAAATAGAGCTTGGTGATGGCAGGAAGCCTCTTGCTACTGAAGTATGCGTGCCCAGCTGTTCATTAAGGTAGATAATGCAACTCTTTAACATGCTGGCTTTGGGGCTTTGCAGACCCATCTTATTTGGAATAAAGGTAGAACAAATAGCTATTGAAATTAAAGGTGACAACTTCTGACCCCAAGTCTTGTCTGAAGTCCAGAACCAGAGGTATTATGACAGTGGTATATTTTATTTCCCTAAAATTTAACAAACACATTTCACTTTAATTCAGGCAACACTTTTTGAGTCCCTCTATGTGCCAGGCTTGTGGAAAGAGTCGATTTTGTTTGGAAATGCAACATAGAAAACTTTTACGAGGACTATTTGCAGGATAGGAGAACAGATGAAGACCTTGACATTTAGACTGCCTTCCTCCTTCTTTGGATCACTCCATATTAGAAAGTGACTCTCTGGATAGTTGTTATTACTCATCTGCACATATAAAAAGAAGCTTATGTTTACTGTTGCTTACTTTTGTGCTGATTGAGTTAATCAAGAAACACGGAGAGGAAACTAAGTTGTCAATAAAATTCCAGCCAGGAGAAGTAAGGGGGAATATCAGGTTAGCTGTTGTCTCTTTAATACATAGTAGTGTCAAGAGAAAAGAAAAAAATCCCTTTCAACACATATCTATACTCATTTTTGTTGTTGCAAATATGATTACAATTAGGGCTACTTCTCTGTCTTTCCTGACATCTCCTGGAGAGATGATGGTGTGTTTTGCATAAGGTTACAGTGGGTGAAACCATGGTTTAGCAAAATGATTTTCTCAGGGCATTGAGGCCCGTGATTGAATGAATGTGTAGTGGGGTTGTTGACTTTCTAAAATTGGCCCTTCCCTTCCGGCTGGCATGTTTCAGAGTGGTTGTTATCTGGGAGTGACCTATTCATGTATGAAAGGGTGAGGTCATTGGGAAGCCCCACCCTTCCTATACTTACAATGCTGAGACCTTTTATACCAACGTCAGATGCCAAAACCCAGCCAGGGGTGGAGTCCACCAGCCACACTTGAACCAGGAGGTTAGTCTTCTTAAGAAAGTTGACTGCATGTGGGAGATTAGCATGGATAAGAAAAATTACAAATGAAAAGAATTTTTGAATAAATGAGAAAATAAGGGGTCATCTAAATCAACCCAATTGTGTAGCGATGGAATAAAACTTAAAAGGTCTATGACCTTTTTTTAAAAAAAATATTTTACCCAATATCCAACAATGTAGAAAATAAGATTGTTTTAAAGAAGCTAAAGATTAAATGCAGTAATCATGAGCTTTTCATGATACAGTAATTTCCAATTTTGGCTCACAAACTTGTATAATATAAGCAAGTTTCTTCCCTGCTTCTAATCTCCAAATACTTCTTTTTATGTCTCTAGAAAAGGAAAAATAATAAATTTAAGAGTTAGTATTTTTTCTCCTGCTTCTATTTAGCATTAGTAATTCCTGATGTATCTTCGATGTATATGTCTGGTACATAGTAAGTGATCCATACACGTTTTTGAATGAATGAATCAATGAATGAATGACTTAAAACGTTGACTCCTTTGCGCTAGGCATTTGAAGGACATCAAGATGAATTCACTAGAGTTCTTGTTTCCAATGAAGTTATAGATTGATAGAGGGAATAATATACCTGGATAAATTGGTTGCATGAAAGTAGAAAGTGCCATAATAACTTAGCCTCATGCTTATCTGAACATCGATTGTATGTTCCGTGCTTTATATATAATTTGATTACTACTAAAAGCTCCCCCAAATGGCAGGACTTATCATCTTAATTTTTATAGTGACAAAACTGAGGCCAGTATAGGCCAAGAACTTTCTCCCAAGTAACAGAGCTGGACAGAAGTAAAAACAGAATTTGAATCAGAAAAAAATCAATTATTTGCCAAGGATACTATGTCAACTTCATAAACTTCTCTGGAGTAAAAAAACAATAATGATATTAATAGCTCATGCTTATAGCGCTTATAGTTTACATATATCAACCCATTCAAACTGCACAACAACCTAAATTGATAGATACTATCATTATCATCCTTATTTTACAGATAGGAGCAAAAACTAACCAGGGAATATTCATGAAGCCCAAGCATTTGAAGTAAACTTTAAAATATAAGTAGGAGCTGCATATTTAGAAGTAAAATAAGTGTCAAAAATGGTGAAGAGCCTGAGATTTTACGTATTTGGAAGCCAACAAGTTAGCCTGCTCCTTTCCTGTGACGTTGGAAGAAGACATGAGACTCCTGGAAACAAAGAATAGTTTGTTATTCACTGCAAAAGCAGTAGCTAGAGTATTAGCATTTAAAAATATTGATTCTCTGAGTCCTAATTCCCAGAAGGCAATGTAAAGAGGGCCAGATAATACCTGCACATGCAGAGGGTTTTGTTAGAGGAGAGAAACCTTGAGTTTAGGGAAGCCAAATCTTTTACAAGGAGCAGTAGGTGCCTTTGCTCTTGAGGAAGACACAATCTCTATCTTCCAAGTCTGGCTATACAAATATCTTTGAAAAGACAGTCTAGACTTAGAACAAAGACTAGTCAGTGCTGCTGTTCACAAAACATGTGGAAACATGAGAAACCCATGGAGAAATGTGTCCCGACCATAGACTGGGGAAAAATAATTCCTAGGAGAAACACCAAGATGATCAAAGAGCAGAAAGAGGAATGTATGGGGTACACATGGTAAGTAGCAGGCAGTTAGGTGCTGTGAGGGACGGGGTCAAGAAAAAAAGTGGTCAGAAATATAATTGGAGGCCAAAGATCTTTAAAACTTGCGAGAAGGAATCTTAAACTTTTTTCTTCTACACTTATCTTACTGCTGGTGACGCCAACAAATTCACCCTTTTATTAGTAGATGCAAGCTCCGATTCACTGAATAGGAAATACTTCCAAAGATGTCTCTCTCTTATGGAAAAACTTACTTCCGCCTGTGAGACAGGAGACAGCTTTGTAGGATTTGAGACCGTCCTTCCCTTCACAAGAGGCAATATTCCAGGCATGTCCACCTTCCACTGGATGAAAAGTGTGATTGTGAAAAACTGAAATGAGTCTTAGTGGATCATAAACCCATGTATGCTTGCTTCTCTTCCTGGGTAGTGGCAGTGGGAGACCATTTCAGTCTATAGCAATAGAAGTTAATCCTCAATCAGCTCCAGAAGGTCTCAGTATCCTTAAACAGATGAGGAAACTGGCTTAGAGAGGTTCAGCGAGCTGTGAGAAGTCATAAAGTAAAACAGCCGGAGACTGAAACTGGTTTCTAGCTTCAAAGCCTGATTTATTTTCAACATCACAGGCTGCCTGGCAGTGGCCATTTGGTAATACCTCCTACATATTGAGCACTTACTGAGTGTTAACAACTTTGCCAAGGACTTTACAACATTATTTTTTTAACCACTTAACAATGAAGAGAAGTATTTTACAGTCATTTCACAGGTGAGAAGATGTGACACAGAGAAGTTAAATGACTTACCAAAGAGCACGGTTAGGAAATGGAATGATCAGAAATTCAAATCCAGATTAATCTTATTCCAATGATGATATTTTTGTTCTGAGTCTCTACAGTGCATCCTTGTGATTGGTCAGTTACTTCTAATTAAAAATTTAACTGGAATGCATTGTAAACCTGAGTGTTCAGACTTTCTGAAACCATGAAAATTTCCTAAGAAAAACATCCAAAAAAGATTAACCAGACTGTAAAGCTTTAATATGTATAAAGGTAAATGACATCACAATCAAATTTATGTTGGTTTATGTCTGAAATTTCCTATTAAAGGGAAGCCATTATGAATTGTAATCATATGGGAGAAATATTAAATTTGTGTTGGGCCTGAAGGGTAGGAGAATTTCAGTGAAATGTCTTTTGTTTCAAAGTTGTAACTCATCCAGCTAAAGTTATGTTTTCCACCCAAAGGTGGCAGCACATGTATTATTGGTTTTTGGTGTGCTTTTGATTACATTTAACACAATGGAGACTTCAAGGGACCTTAAACATCATCTAATACAGCCACATCATTTTGAAGCTGGGGAAACTGAGGCTGACAAAGATTCTGCGACCTGCCCAATATCTTGCACCTTTTTAGAGCCACAGCCCAAGCAGAATCTAAGTTACCTGACTCAGCTCTGTGTTCACTAAACTGAGCTCTTATTGACTTTGTAACAAATTCAGAGCTGAGAGGTGAAGATGAGATAGTAAACTCCAGTTATTGAAGAAACAAAGAAAGGAACAAGAGGAAGAAAAGAGAAGACAGGCACTGGACTCAGAAAAAAAATACCTGATGTAAATATAAACTCTTGAAGCATGCTATAACCTCGCAGAAACTTCAAAAGCCAACTGCAGTTGCAAAATCAATTGTGTGTTCCAAGGAGTAGTCTGGAATCCCATGCTGTATACAACATCCAACCTACTGGGGCCAGATATACCAAGTCAGCAACATCTGGGAGCTTGTTAGAAATGTTAAGATTTCAGCCCTCTTTTCTCCAGAATTGCATAATCAGAATCTGCATTTTACAAGATTCCAAGGAGATGAACTCATTGGCACATTAAGACTAGAGAAACACTGGTCTAGTGTCTAGGTTCTAGACTACAGCACGATTCTCAAAGTGTGGTCGCTGAACTAGCAGCCTCAGCATCTCCTGGGAACTTGTTAGAAATGCAAATTATCAGGTCCTAACCCTGGCCGACTGTGGGTGGGGCTCAGCAGTCTATTACAAGCCCTCTAAATGATTCTGCTGCACAGTAAAGCTAAAGTTGGAGAAGCTCGACCCTGAAATTTGCTGACTAGTTTGTCCCAAGAAGGCTGCATCTCTGCTAAAGTTTCTCTGAATTGTTGTCTATCCCAGATGTCATCTCTCCCTTCTTCCCTTCTGCAAGACTGAATGGTTTACAGCAGACCTGCTCAAATGTCTTGACTTCTATTTGCTAACTTAATTATGTATGATATATTTGATAAGCAACCAATTTCTTGCTAAGGTGCTATGAGAAGCCATTGGCTGGTTAGGAAGAAGCCAATACCTAAAATGGGATCACTCAAACTTTCAGAATTTACCAAGGAGGCAGTTGTGATGAGATTTATCATCAGTTTGTTCTGGCTACAGTCCTATTTTCACATAGAGAGATGGATGCCTGGGGCCTTTTGTGTACACTTCAGGGGCCTGTGAATTGGCCAAAACTCATAAGCCTTCTCTAATAAAATATTTAACGTGGGTGCATTTACAGAAGCATTTGAAAGAATATACCAATAGCTACTCTCTAATAGGAGAGCACTGAGACTGAGAGACTCCCCAGGGCAACCAGACCTTCACTGCGTTTTCCATTCTGCAAATATTTTTTGGTGCACAGACAGAGTTATCCCAGAAAATGGGGCCCACAACAATTTAAATGGAATAAATTCTACTGATATAACAAGACCACAGGACCTTTAGCATGGAAATTTTTATGAAGCAGAACTCTTCAAAGCCCAGCCCTGGAGACCTTCATGTACTAACCAGCTTAATGGTAAAGAAGAAATAAGGGTATAAGGCAGAGTGTTTTTTGTTGTTGTTGCTGTTGCTCAATAACTAGGTGTTATGAAAAGACCCAAACAGATGTTAACTTTTTTTAAAAAAAGTATTTTGTTTCCCAGAACACGTCACTTAACTTTTTTATTCCTTCATTTGTGAAATAGGGCTATAATTGCGTTGCCTACGATATCCAGATATTGATAGAATCAAGTGTAAAATAATTTTGTAAATATGCTTTTATACACACATATATATAATAAACCAAGAAAGGTTACTATTATTATAAAATCATCATCAAATATTATTATTTTCTGTAGCTGGAAATTTTCAGAACTTCTTTTTCTCACAACTAAAGAGTGCAGTGGTTTTATAGTTTAAACTAGAGCAGGCATCAGCAAGCTTTTCAGTAAAGTGGCAGATAGCAAACGTTTTTGGCTTTGCAAGCCACACAGTTACAACTACTCAACTCTGTTACTGCAGCCAGAAAGCAACTATGGACACTAAACAAATAGACATGGTTGTGTTTTGATAAAGCTTTATTTATAAAAACAGACAGCAGACAGAATTTGACCCTATAGTTTGCCCACTCCTGACCTAGAGTATTGTCTTTAGTTTGTATCCATTTAAGGAGCCTCTGCAGTACTTGGAAGTCCAGAAACAACTGCAACCTCCGCCTCCTGCCCCCACCCAAGTTCCAGCAATTCTCCTGCCTCAGTCTCCTGAATAGCTGAGATTCTAGGAACGCACCACCATGTCTGGCTAATTTTTGTATTTTCAGTAGAGACAGGGGTTTCACCATGTTGTCCAGGCTGCTTTGGAACTCCTGACCTCAAGTGAACTGCCCACCTTGGCCTCCCAAAGTGCTGGGATTATAGGTGTGAGCCACCTCACCCAGTGTGATATTTGTTAATGTGGTGTTTAGGAAGAGGGAGGGAAAGATTTTAGCATAGATGCTCTCGAGAATTCTATTCAAATTATCAATTTATTGCAATGTCTACTGTGAGTCAAACACTGGGCTGGACTGTGGGGATATAATGTTGAGTAACAGCCCTTATCCCTCAGGGCATTTGCAGTCTATAGAGGATAGCTGAGACACCACTGCTGGGAATACTTGCGTTGGACTGATAAAGGACATGGTTTAGACAATAAGCTGCGATGATAGAATATAGTCATGCACTGCATAACAACTTTTCAGTTAATGATGGACTGCATATATGATAGTGGTTCCACAAAATTATAGTAGAGCTGAAAAATTCTTGTCACCTAGTGATGTTCTAGCTGTCCTATTGACATAGCACAATGCACTACTCAGGTGTTTGTAGTGACGCTGGTATAAACAAACCTATTGGGGGAACGATCCAAGATGGCCGATCGCTAACATCTCGGGATTGCAGCTCGCAGTTAAAGCTCATAGAACTAGAGGATGCCACACTTTCAGACAAATTCTGGTTGCTCAGGAGCAGAAGATTCCCAATGGAGGAGACATGCGGGGCAGAAGTTTTGCTGGCACCGCGGCGTAGCGGTCTCACCGGCACCTCCGCAAGGCAGCTCTCGGAGCTGACTAGGCGGGGCTGGCTCCCCTTCTGACCGAGGTTTGGAGGAGCCGCGCAGGTTCCCAGTGCTGACTCCTGAGGCCGGTGCAGAGTGAATGCGACTGGCTCCCCTTCTGACCGAGGTTTGGAGATCCGGGAAGGCAGACTCGCCTATTATGGACACAAGAAGGAAGCCAGACAGGAGAAGCCTGGGCAGAAAAACACCATCAGTCTTAACGCCGCTGTTTCTGGCCCTGGGAACTAACATCTTGGACGTCCACTCAAGAGACCTACTGAAAGCTGGTAATTTCAAAGATGACAGGAGGATAAATTTGTACTGATGGGAAGAAACCAGCGTAAAAAGGCTGAGAATACTCAAAATCAGAACGCCTCTCCCTCTAAAGATGATCACAGTTCCTCATCAACGATGGAACAAGACTTGATGGAGGAAGAGCGTATCCCAATAACAG
>JAPYYA010005898.1:0-10332 GCA_028533165.1 Leontopithecus rosalia | reverse complement strand
ATGAAAAAATGCTCATCATCACTGGTCATCAGAGAAATGCAAATCAAAACTACATTGAGATACCATCTCATGCCAGTTAGAATGGCAATCATTAAAAAATCTGGAGATAGCAGATGCTGGAGAGGATGTGGAGAAATATGAACACTTTTACACTACTGGTGGGAGTGTAAATTAGTTCAGCCATTGTGGAAGACAATGTGGCAATTCCTCAAGGACCTAGAAATAGAAATTCCATTTGACCCAGCAATTCCATTACTGGGCATATATCCAAAGGACTATAAATCATTCTATTATAAGGACACATGCACACAAATGTTCATTGCAGCACTGTTTACAATAGCAAAAACCTGGAACCAACCCAAATGCCCATCAGTGATAGACTGGACAGGGAAAATGTGGCACATATACACCATGGAATATTATGCAGCAATCAAAAACAATGAGTTCGTGTCCTTTGTAGGGACATGGATGAACCTGGAGAACATCATTCTCAGCAACCTGACACAAGAACAGAAAATGACATCCCACATGTTCTCACTCATAGGTGGGTGATGAACAATGAGAACACATGGACACAGGGAAGGGAGCACTACACACTGGGGTCTATTAGGGGAAATAGAGGAGGAACAGTGGGAGGCAGAGTTGGGGAGAGATAGCATGGGGAGAAATGCCAGATATGGGTCAAGGGGGGAAGGGAGCAAATCACACTGCCACGTGTGTACCTATGCAACTATCTTGCATGTTCTTCACATGTACCCCAAAACCTAAAATGCAATTTAAAAAAGGAAAGAAAAAAGCAGCTTGCTACAGGGTGTGGTGGCTCACACCTCTAATCCCAGCACTTTGGGAGGCCAAGGTGTGCAGATCACAAGTTCAGGAGCTCAAGACCATCTTGGCTAACACGATGAAACCCCATCTCTACTAAAAATACGAAGGAAAAAATGAATAGCTAGGCATGGTGGCACACACCTCAGGAGGCTGAGGCAGGAGAATCACTTCAACCTTGGAGGTGGAGATTGCAGTGAGCTAAGGCTGCACCACTGCACTCCAGCCTGGCAACAGAGCAAGACTCCATCTCAAAAAAAATAATAAAAAAATAATAATAAAAGCTGCTTGCTGGCACAGAAGCTTCCTGGCCATTGTGCATGGAGGCATTTCCTGTGAGCATCTACGTTTGGCCCTGAAAAGAGACTTTGTGTGTAGTCTGAGTAATGCTCCAAGGATATCGGCTCCTAAATCCATGGAACCTGTGAATTTTTCCTTATATGGGAAAGAAGTTGCAGAAGTGATTACAGGAAGTATCTTGAGATGGAAGGTCATCCTGGGTCTCCAGGTGGACCCTAAACATGATCTAGCTGTCCTTATAAGAATGAGATTTGGCCAACACAGTGGCTCATGCCTGTAATCCCAGCACTTTGGAAGGCTGAGGCAGGAGGATGTCTTGAGGCCACGAGATTGAGACTATTCTGGCCAACATGGTGAAACCCCATCTCTACTAATAATATAAAAATTAGTGGGGGTGTGGTGGTGGGTTCCTGTAATCCCGCCTACTCAGGAGGCTGAAGCAGGAGAATTGCTTAAACCCAGGAGGTGGAAGTTGCAGTGAGTTGAGAGCTCACCACTGCACACCAGCCTGGGTGACAGAGAGACAGTGTCTCAAAAAAAAAAAAAAAAAGACTGGGTGTGGTGGTTCACACTTGTAATCCCAATACTTTGGAAGGCTGTGACAGGCAGATCATGGGGTCAGGAGTTCGAGACCAGCCTGCTCAACAGGGTGAAACTCCATCTCTACTAAAAATACAAAAATTAGGTGTGGTGGCATATGGCTGCAATCCCAGCTACTTGGGAGGCAGAGGCAGGAGAACTGCTTGAACCCAGGAGGTGGACGTTGTGCTGAGCCAAGATCGTGCCATTGCACCTCAGCCTGGCAATGAGAGTGAAACTACACCTCAAAAAAACAAACAAAAAAGGAAAGATTTGACAAATGGGGAAACACATGGGGAGATGGACGCCAAGACTGGAACCAAGTGGGCTCAAGCCAGGGAATTTCTGAAGCCCCAGAAGCTGGAGGAGGCAGGAGGAGTCCTCTGCTGGAGCCTCTGGAGGGAGCATGGCCCCACCCACACCTTGCTTTCTAACCTCCAGGACCACAGAGAATCATTGCCACTATTTTAAGCCACCAAATCTGTGTGACTTGTTACAGCAGCCACAAGCCACTCATACTGACAACAAAAAGGGCTTGGACTCTAATGACAGAATCCCTTCATCCCAGGATTTCAGTTGGTTTCTTGGGCCTAATACTTCTAACAGAAAAGAAACCACACCTGGATTTTGTCCTTCTCACCATTGCCCTGAATCTGTCTGGGAAAGACATTCACAGAAACCACACTTTTCTCTTGAACTTGGGGTGGTGAGACAATCACACTCTAGCACAGAAAGCTTTCTCTTTTCCCTCCCTCTCTTCCTCCCCTCTCCCTTCCCTCTCCCTTCTCTCTGTCTCTGTCTCTGTCTCTCTCTCTGTCTCTCTCTCTCTCTCTCTCTCTCTCTCTCTCTCTCCATTTCCCCTCCCCACTTCTCTCCCTCCCTCCCTCCCTCCTTCCCTTTCTCCCTCCCTCAATCCCTCCCAACCTCCCTTTCTTCCTTCCTTTCATTCATTCATTTTTTTTGACAGAATTTCACTGTTGTTCAGGCTGGAGTGCAGTGTTACAATCTCGGCTTACTGGAACCTCAAGCGATTCTCCCTCCTTAGCCTCCCGAGTAGCTGGGACTATAGGCATGAGCCACTACACCTGGCTAATTTTTATATATTTAGTAGAGATGGGATTTTACTATGTTGACCAAGCTGGTCTCAAACTCCTGACTTCATGATCTGCCCACTTCGGCCTCCCAAAGTACTGGGATTATATGTATTAGCCACAGTGCCAGGCCTTTTTTTTTAAGCAGGGTCTTTCTCTGTTGCCCAGGCTGGAGTGCAGTGGTGCAATCGTAGCCTGCTGCAGCCTCAACCTCCTGGCTCAAGCAGTCCTCCTGCTTCAGTGTCCAGAGTAGCTGGAGGCCACCACAATGGGCTAATTTATTTTTATTTTTTGTAGTGATGGGGTCTTGCTATGTTCCCCAGGCTGGTCTCAAACTCCTGTTTTCAAGCAGTCAGCCTCCCGAGTAGATGGGTTTTTTGAGACAGTCTCAGTCTATCGCCAAGACTGGAGTGAAGTGGCATGATCTCAACTTACTGCAACCTCTGCCTTCCAGGCTAAAATGATTCTCCTGCCTCAGCCTCCTGGGAATCCAGGCAGGCACCACCATGCCCAGCTGATTTTGTAATTTTAGTAGAGATGGGGTTTCACCATGTTGGCCAGGCTGGTCTCAGGCCCACCACCACACCCAGCTAATTTTTTTTTGTATTTTTAGTAGAGATGGGGTTTTGCTATGTTGCCCAGGGTGATCTCAAACTCCTGAGCTCAGGCAATCTGTCCTTCTCTGCTTCCCAAAGTGCCAGGATTACAGGCGTGAGTCACCTCGCCCAGCCCTTAAATTATTTCTTTTTGAGACAGGGTCTTGCTCTGTCAGCTGGAGTGCAGTGGTGCCATCGTGGGTCACTGCCGCCTTGACCACCTGGGCTCAAGCTATCCTCCCAGCTCAGCCTCCCAGGCAGGTGGGACCATAGGTGTGAGCCACTACACCCAGCTAATTTTTAACTTTTTTTTGGAAGAGATTTGGGTCTTACTATATTGCCCAGGCTGGCCTCCAACTCCTGGGATCAAGTTGGAGGAGTGGGGTGGGATCCTCCCACCTCAGCCTCTCAAAGTGCTGGGATTATAGGCATGAGCCACCATGCCTGGCCTTTTTAAAATTCATTTTTAATTTTTTTTGAGACAGTCTCACTCTGTTGCTCAGGCTGGAGTGTAGTGGTGCAATCTCAGTTCACTGTAACCTCTGCCCCCTGGGTTCAAGAGATTATCCTGCCTCAGCCCCCCAAGTAGCTGAAATTTATAGGCACCCACAACCACACCTGGCTAACTTTTATATTTTTAGTAGAGGCAGGGTTTCACCATGTTGGCCAGGCTGGTCTCCAACTCCTGACCTCAAGCAATCTGCTTGCCCCAGCCTCCCAAAGTGCTAGGATTACAGGCATGAGTCACTGTGCCCGGCCTGAAGCAATGTCTGTTTAAAAAACAAAAAGAAAATATCTATGCACTTTTTGCTCCTTTTAAAACTGGGTGTTTTGTTGTTGTTTACTTAAAGAAATTCTTAATATATTTTGGACATTAGCCCCTTATCAGATATATCATTTGCAAATATTTTGTCCCAATCTGTTGATTGTTATTTACTTGTTTTAGAGCAGGTCTCACTGCTGCTTAGGCTGGAGTGATGCCATCACGGCTCGCTGCAGCCTCAACCTCCCCAGCTCAAGCGATCCTCCCACATCAACCTCCCAAATAGCTGGGACTACAAGCACGTGCCACCATGTCCAGCTAATT
This sequence comes from Leontopithecus rosalia, assembly GCA_028533165.1. Classification (NCBI taxonomy): domain Eukaryota; kingdom Metazoa; phylum Chordata; class Mammalia; order Primates; family Cebidae; genus Leontopithecus; species Leontopithecus rosalia. The sequence continues at coordinate 5,854 of JAPYYA010005898.1, read as the reverse complement.
TTTGTGTAGTTTTTGTAAAGATGAGGTTTTGCTATGTTGCCCAGCCTGCTCTCACCCTCCTGTCCTGAAACAGTCCACCTGCCTCTGCCTCCCAAAGGGCTGGGATTACAGACGTGAGCCACCAGGCCAGGCCTTAAAAGGGCATTTTTGAGATCGTCATGGACAGTGGGTCACACGCTGATTATTGATAATAGGAAATTATTGATGATAATGACATATAGCAAGGTGATAACAAGACATTATTGTTAATTTGGTTGGGTGGCTCTTTGTTGGGAAATCAGGCTTCAATTATTAGAGAACATTCCCAAGTGTCTACAGGCAAAGTCATATGATGTGTTGGATTTGGGTGAAATCCCTGTGCAAAGCTGGAGAGAGGAGGTAAGAGCAGAGGAAGGGCAGAATGTTAGTTGCTGTTGTGGGAGTGGTGGCACTGAGAGAGACCTTGTCCTGGACTCTGCACTTCAAGCTGTGTTTGAAATTTTCCACCATATGTCATCTTTTAATTTGCAGTTTCTTTTCTTTATTTTTTTTTTTAGAGGGAGTCTCACTTCTTTGTCTAGGCTGAAGTGCAGTGGTGCCATCTGAGCTCACTGCAACCTGCGCCCCCCAGGATCAAGTGATTCTCCTGCCTCAGCTTTCCCTGTAGCTGGGATTACAGGCATGTACCACCACACCCAGTTAATTTTTGTATTTTTAGTAGAGATGGGGTTTCACCATATTCGCCAGGCTGGTCTCAAACTCTGACCTTGTGATCTGCCCACCTCAGCCTCTCAAAGTGTTGGGATTACAGGTGTTAGCCACCACACCCGGCCTAATTTTTTGTATTTTAAGTAGAGATGGGGTTTTACCATGTTGGCCAGGCTGATCTCAAACTCCTGAGCTCAAGTGATCCCCCCACCTTGGCCACCCAAAGTGCTGGGATTATAGGTGTGAGTCACTGTGCCCAGTCTTAATTTGTAGTTTTGTAAATACTTGTATAATAGAAAAGCAGAGAAATAAATTTCCTTCCCATTTAGATGCACATCATGTTTGTTTTAAGGTAGAGTATTTAGACTAGATTTGAGAAGTTTTGTAGTGAATAAGGTAAGAAAGACTTCTTCTTTTTTTGGCATCAAATCTTTCTGCCTAACTCTGAGCCAGCTTTAGAAAATTTAAAACATCACAATAATAATCAAAACATATGTAGATTGAAACAGAAGGAAATGCTGTGGACCATGAAACTCCAAGAATTTTTCTTTTAAAGGTGATACCTCATGAAAAGTACTCTCGACGCCTTTTTTTTTCTTTGAGACAGAGTCTCACTCTGTCACCCAGCCTGAATGGAGTGCAGTGGCATGATCTTGGCTCACTGCAACCTTTGCCTCTCATTATCAAGTGATTCTCCTGCCTCAGCCTCCCAAGTAGCTGGGATTACAGGGGCACATTACCATGCCCAGCTAATATTTGTATTTTTAGCAGAGACAGGATTTCACGATGTTGGCAAAGTTGGTCTTGAACTCCTGACCTCAGGTGTTCTGCCCACCTCTGCCTTTCAAAGTGCTGAGATTACAGGCATGAGCCACCATGCCCGGCCTTACTTAATACTTTTGAAATCTTTAGAGCAACTTGAAGGCTTTTAAATACATAGAACAAATTTTTTTTAAAAAAACAAAATGAAATGGACTCAATGTTATTTCTTTTCACTTTGAAAATATAAAGCACAAAATAAGACAAACATTGCAAGTTAAAAAAAAGAAAAGAAAATTTTCCACTATAAATGTTTAGGAGAGGCAGACATTAAGAACAACATCTGCCCGTGGTGGCCAAGACCAGAGGCCTCTCTCCCCTCAGCCTGTACAGCCACAGGGTCGCTTCTCACCACTCAGGGGCTCTGTCCTTTTGAAGGCTTTAATCTGTGCTGGATATTTTTACTTTTTCTTTATTTCACTTGTTTCTTTTTATTTTATTTTTTGGGGGGGAAGTTTACTTTTTTACTTTTTTATTTTTTGTAAGCTCAGCTGTGACTTAGAAAGGGTATTCATTTTCTTTTTTCCCTCCCTCCCTCCCTCCTTCCCTTCCCTTCCTCCCTTCTTTCCTTCCTTCCCTCTTTCCTGTTCCTTCATTCCTTTTTATTCCTTTTTCTTGCTTTCTTCTTCCTTCCTTTCTTCCTTTCTTTTCCTTCCTTATTTTTCCCTCCCTCTTCCTTCTTTTTCTTCCTTCCTTTTATTCTTTCTTCCTTTCTTTCTTTTCCACTACGTCTCTTCCTCTTTCTTGCTTCCTGTCTTTCTTCCTATTTTTTCTTCCTCCTTTCTTTCTCTCTTTCTGTCTTTCTCTCAGCCATCCAAGTAACTGGAATTACAGGTACTCAAAACCACATCTGGCTAGTTTTTCTGTTTTTAGTAGAGATGGGGTTTCACCATGTTGGCCAGCTGTTCTTGAATTCCTGACCTCAGGTGATCCACCTGCCTTGACCTTCCAAAGTGCTGGGATTACAGACATGAGCCATGCCCAGCCAGGTCTCCCCTCTTAATGCCATCACAATGGCAAATTGCAATATGAATTTTGGAGGAGGCATTCAAACCACAGCACTTACCTTGCTTTCTTCTTCCTGAATCTCTTGGGATGTCTTCCCAAAGTGTTTCATTTCTTCGTGGAAGGGGTAAAAGCAAATAGTTGTGCTTTATCATCAAACATCAGAATTCAGAATGATTTCTTTTCTTTGTCTTTTTTTTGTCAAGAGGGTTACTGATTACTGAAACCTGAACTGATTTCACAGAACCCAGACTAACTCTAAACTAACTTAGGATTTAATTTGTTCAACTTTTCCTTTATCCTCCCTTCCCTTTCATCAATGCTTGACACACCCACTCTTGAAACAGTCTTTCCTAACCCACTTGAGAGGCCCAACTGAGCATAGGAGGAGCCAGAGAGTGTTTATATTTGACCCCAACACCTCCGAAGGTGCAATCTCGGCTCACTGCAACCTCTACCTCCCCAGGTGAAGCAGTTCTCCTGTCTCAGTCTCCTGAGTAGCTGGGATTACAGGTGTGTGCCATGACACCCAGCCAATTTTTGTATTTTTAGTGGAGCCATGGTTTCATCATGTTGGTCAGGATGGTCTCGAACTCCTGATCTTGTGATCCACCCACATTGGCCTCCAAAAGTGTTGGGATTACAGGCATGAGCCACCTCACCTGGCCCTCTATTAATCTAAACATTTTAAATAAATAAAAGAAAACATTGTTGGGTATATAGTAGCTAACACAAAGGTATCTGAGCATAAAATTAAGTAACAGCAGATTGAATCCAGAAATATATTTAAAAACACAAAATAAAGTGGCAAAGTGGCCAGACCCCCCTGAGTGGGGGTGCTAGGTCTGGAATGGGTACCCCCCTCATCAACAAGATCCAGGAGGAGTACCCAGACAGGACCACGAACACATTCACTGTGGTGCCCTCACCCAAGGTGTCAGACATGGTGGTGGGGCCCTATAATGCCACTCTCTCCATCCACCAGCTCATAGAAAATGCAGACAAGACCTGCTGCATCAATAATGAAGCTCTCTGTGACATCTGCTTCAGAACCCTAAAGCTGCTATGCCCACCACGGTGACCTGAACCATCCGGTGTCTGCCAATGTGAGCAGGGTCACTACCTGCCTGTGTTTCCCAGGCCCGCTCAATTTTGACCTGCAGAAGCTGGCCATGAATATGGTCTCGTTCCCACACTGGCACATTTTCATGCCCAGCTTTGCCCCGCTGACCAGCCAGGTAAGCCAGCAGTCCCAGCCCCTGACAGTGCTTGAGTTCACCCAGCAGTTGGATGCCAAGAACATGATGAGAGCCTGCGACCCCCTCCACGGCTGCTACCTGATGGTGGACACCGTGTTCAGAGGCTGCATGTCCATGAAGGAGGTGGATGCAAATGCTTAATGTCCAAAACTAGAACAGCAGCTACTTTGTTGAGTGGATCCCCGACGATGAGAAAATGGCTGTCTGTGACTTCCCACCTTAAGGGCTAAAAATGTCTGCCACCTTCATTGGCAAAAGCAGGACCATCCAGGAGCTGTGCTAGTGCATCTTGGAGCAGTTCACAACCATGTTTCTGCACAAAACCTTCCTGCACTGCTACATGAATGAGGGCCTGGATGAGATGAAGTTCACCAAGGCCAAGAGCAACATGAATGACCTGGTGTTCAAATGCCAACAGTACTAGGACACCCTGAGGAGGAGGGCGAGTTTGAGGAGGAGGTGGCCTAGAGCCTCCAGTCACCAGGGATAGCAGGGAAGCAGTGTGAACTCTTTACTCACTCCCAGCCTGCCTTCTGGCCTGTGCCTGTGTGTGTGAACTTGCTGTTTTTCCTGTCTGCATCCCATCTGTACAGACAACACTATTAAAGCATTTTCATAGTGAAAACAAATTTCTTTTGGTTTATTTCCATGTGATCTTTTTGGCCCAATATACATTTTGTCTTCTATAAAATACCCGTACACCTACTGAATACTTCCATGTGTGGCTGCATATGTCATGAAGAATAATTATCTACAGATCACAGATATAGCTCTTAGAGTTTCACTGTATATGCATTCCTATAATCTCTTCATCTTGTAAGAATCTGAGGGTATCCCTTATCTTTTGAAACAGAGATTGAAAATCCTGGGTTATGAGCTGTTATACCTGAAGCTTAGTAAACATCAATGAACATCTTATGCTGATCTTCCGAGTGGGAATATTTTCATGTAACCAATGGGAGGGAGAAGATTCTCCCTTTTAGCAGCTATTTTGCAAGATGCTTTCCTTATGGGCTTGGTCTCCTTGTCCTCACCATGACCTCATAACCACATTAATCCCAGCTCATTTCTGAGAAAGCTGGGCCTCTGAGGCCCACTGAGAATTTGTGTCTGGGCTCAAGGAAGCAAGGGCACAGTGAAGGGGGAGGATTTTGCAGGCCACGGTGGGCAGATGCAAAGCTGGGAGTTGCAGGAAAGAGAGAGATTGCTGAGGATAGGGTGATGCCAGAACAGCTCAGGATTGGCCTTCAGTTTCCCACCAGAGTTGACCTGATTCTGAAGATGAAGGCCACAGCTCCAATAAACCAGATCCTTCCTCACTGTTAGTCTCCTGGGGCCATAAAATCTAGGGGAGACAGCATCCCCTGGCAGAACAAAGTTAAATTTCCCAGAGCTCTAGGCATTCATTCACCTTGCTTCAGAGCCTTCACAGGTCTAGGGGAAGAATCATCATTCCTACAGATAATGGACTAAGGCCATAATCCCCTGTGCATACCCGGCCATCTGAGCTCTTTGACAGTGGCTCTGTGGGGCCCTCATGCAGCCTCCATGCCCCTGCTCACATTGCTTGCCCAGCCAGGAGCCTTGCAGCTCCACCTGAGTTACACAAACCCCCGAGTGACACCAACCTGCTCCACCCTTCTCTTCCACAACCTCCTATTCCCAGGAGATTCCGTCTCTTTCTTTTGCACCCTGAGTCCCTTCACTTGTGTTTCCACTGTGGGTGGTCACAAGCTCTGTGCCCTTTGGTGTGGATCTCTCTGCTGGAGGACACAGGACACCCTCCAAGTTGGGGACGGGTGTCATCCTTCACAGAGATGGCCAAACAGCCTAGGTTCTATACACACCTGCAAAACTGCTATTTCTGACTTCTATACACAATCTCTGGCTGGGCTAGTGGCTCACACTTGTAATCACAGCACTTTGGAAGGCCTAAGTTGGCAGATGACATAAGTCTGGGAGTTTGAGACCAGCCTGGGCAACATGGTGAAACACAGTCTTTACAAAAAGTTAAAAAAAAGAGAGAGAGAGAATAAGAGAGAGAGAGAGAGAGAGAGAGAGAGAGAGAGAGAGAGAGAGAGAGA
>JAPYYA010005897.1:0-10334 GCA_028533165.1 Leontopithecus rosalia | reverse complement strand
GAGGGGGTGGGAACGACGAGGTGGGAACGAGGGGGTGGGAAGGAGGGGTGGGAATCAGTGCATGCATGAGTGAATGAGGATATTCAGTGAATGCACAGACAAGCAATAGGCACCTGTCGTGCAAGTCCTGCTGCCAGCCAGGGAAATTGAGGCAGAGAGTGGCTCCTGGCTCGGCCCTGCCCAGTTTGCCCAGCCCCTGCCATGCTGGGGCCTCCCGCCGCAGACTGGGTCTGCAGTGACGGCGGTGCCCGGTTGCCATCCCTGAGCTCCAGGTCACTGCCCAGAGGCCTCTGAAGCAGACACCTGCCCCTGCCTCCCTGAGCCCAGGCTGCCTGCAGTTTCCCGTTTAGAGCTTTCACTGGCTGGCATCGTCCTGTGTGCCAGCTCACTGTCTGTCTCCATGGAACATCCATGCCATGACGGCGGGGTCCCTTCTGTCTCGGGACCTCAAGCTTTTGGATCAGCTCCAAACCCAGAGCCACCTATCGTCTGAAATACTGAAAGGGGAAAGGGGTCGGGGAGGAAAGGGGATGGAGGGCTCCCAACAGGCTCCCCGCCCCACTTCATGCAGCTCCGCAGCCGGGGACAGACTTTGGCAGGGCTGGCCACACCTGGGCAATCCGGGCTCTTGGGGAGCTCTGGGCTCTCTAGGGCTTGTCCCTGCCTGTGACCCGAGGACCCCTGAACCCTGCATCTCCGTCTGCTCTGGGGTTAAATGGGGACTGTAACACTTGCTAGGAATTCTTCAGAAGGCCTGAGGCAAAATGCTGCCTGTAGAGACCTCAGCACAACCGCAGCTCAGAAACTGCAGTGATTGTGAAGATGCTGAGAACTACTAGCCTTTCCTCGAAGTCTGTGTATACAAGTAAAACTGCTTTGTAGTGCACACACACACGCACACACACCCATGCACGCACTCCCATGCACACACACGTGCACACTGGCCCGCACACATTGGCGCGCACACACACACATGCACACATTGGTGCGTGCACACACGCACAAACACCCATGCACACTCCCACGCACACACGCATGCACACACTGGCACACACACCCATGCACACACTCCCATGCACACACGTGTGCACACACATGCACACACGCACACACTCCCATGCACGCACTCCCACGCACACACACACCCATGCACACACGCATGCACACACTGGCACACACGCACACACACATGCATGCACTCCCACGCACACACGCATGCACACAGTGGCGCACACACACCCATGCACACACTCCCACGCAGACACCCACACACGCATATGCACACACATGCACACACACCCACGCATGCACACACATGTGCATACCCACACACACCCACACACCCCCCACACATGCACGCACACACACACACCTGAAAAGCACCTGCAGCCAGCTGAGCCCGGGTCTAATGCTGCCTGTCCTGACTCTGGGACACACACCCTGGGCTGCCTGTCCTGACTCTGGGACACACCCTGGTTCCTGGTGTTGGCATTGAACTCTCGAGCTCTGGAGCTCACGAGAGACGTTATTGGTCACGGCGCTGCCCCGGGTTGTTGGGGGACCCAGGTGGGAGGGAGGGCTTGGGGAGCAGAAAGGCAGGGAGGGCGAGGGACGTGGCTGATGCTGTGACCTCAGCCAGGCCAGTCCCCGAGCGGAGGAGGAGGCTGGGCTCCTCTAAGGCCACCCTCCCCAAGCCTCCTGCCCCTTGGCCCAGGTCTCATCGCCCTCCCCCAGCCCCGGCCTCCCCTCTTGACCCCCAATCTGTTCCCACCTCCCTTGGAGGAGCCTCTTGAGGTGGGTGCTGCTTTGGCCTGCCCACCCGTCAAGACCCTGAGGGCTCCTGAGTGGGACCGAGGCCTGGGGGTCCCAACCTCCATGTGACTCCGAGTCCCCCCTCTGCAGTGCCACTGCACCCTGTTGCCAGCCACCAGGCTGCCTGAGGCTAGGGCCCAGAGCCAGACTACCCAGGTGTGTGGGCTGGGACAGTGGGGCTCTCAGGACACCCGCTGGGGTGAGGGGAGCCTGGAGGGCCATGAGTCAGGATGAGTCAGAGCTGAGGCAGTTGCTCTGGGGCTGGGAGGCCTTGGGGATCGTGCCAGGCTGGGCCTTGTCCCCTGACATGGCAGGCGTCGCGTGCAGGCTTGCTGTGGCCTTGGGTGAGGTGGCTTTCTAGGGAGGGCAGTTCCCAGGGAAGGATGGCCAAGCCCTTGGCAGCCAACATGCCAGTGGCTTGGGATGAAGGCCTTGGTCCCGGTGGGGTCCGGGCCTAGGGCACACAACACAGGCCTGTGGGTGGTCATGGAGTGGCCTTCTCCTCCCACCCGTTGTGTCCAGCTCGGCTTCCAGCAGGTGCCCAGTGCTCACACCGGCCCAGAGCCGGGCCTGTGGGCTGCTCCTGCCCCAACACCATCAATGTGTGTCTGGGGAGTCCGAGGCCCAGGGGAGCGCAGCCCATCCCCCACAGAGCAGGTGTCACACCTGCTGCCCTGCCTGGTCTGGGATGGAGCTGCCGTGAGCTGAGTCTGGGGCGCAGGCCAGCAGGGGAGCAGGCTGCCTGATCTGCCCACCCTGTCTGGCTGCCACAGGGTCCTGTCCCTGCCTGCTGTAGAATGCCCTGAGCCTGGGGTGTGGCCGCTGCCCTGTGTGGGAGGCCATCTATAGGTATGGCTCTCCTGCAGCTGGACATGGCTTCAAGATGACCACTGTAGGCTGGGGTACAGGAAAGGCCATCAAAACCTGGGATCCAGCGGGGGACAGAGGGGAAGGCTTTGGGGCCTGGGCGCTGGGACCCAGTTGGGGAAGGTGGGGAAGGCTGTGAGGCCTGGGTGCTGAGACCCAGCTGGGAAGGTGGGGAAGTCTGCAGGGCCTGGGTGCTGAGACCCAGCAGGGAAGGTGGGGAAGGCTGTGGGGCCTGGGTGCTGAGACCCAGCGGGGGAAGGCAGGGAAGGCTGTGGGGCCTGGGTGCTGGGACCCAGCAGGGAAGGTGGGGAAGGCTGTGGGTCCTAGGTGCTGGGACCCAGCAGGGAAGGTGGGGAAGGCTGTGGGTCCTGGGTGCTGAGACCCAGCGGGGGAAGGTGGGGAAGGCTTTGGGGCCTGGGCGCTGAGACCCAGCGGGAGAAGGTGGGGAAGGCTGTGGGGCCTGGGTGCTGGGACGGGAGAAGGTGGGGAAGGCTGTGGGGCCTGGGTGCTGAGACTCAGCGGGGGAAGGTGGGGAAGGCTGTGGGTCCTGGGTGCTGAGACCCAGCGGGAGAAGCTGGGGAAGGCTGTGGGGCCTGGGTGCTGAGACCCAGCGGGAGAAGGTGGGGAAGGCTGTGGGGCCTGGGTGCTGGGACCCAGCGGGGGAAGGCGGGGAAGTCTGAGGGGCCTGGGTGCTGAGACCCAGCGGGGAAGGCAGGGAAGGCTGTGGGGCCTGGGTGGTGGGACCCAGTGGGAGAAGGCGGGGAAAGCTGTGGGGCCTGGGTGTTGAGACTCAGCGGGAGAAGGTGGGGAAGGCTGTGGGGCCTGGGTGCTGGGACCCAGAGGGAGAAGGTGGGAAAGGCTGTGGGGCCTGGGTGCTGGGACCCATCGGGGGAAGGCGGGGAAGTCTGAGGGGCCTGGGTGCTGAGACCCAGTGGGAGAAGGCGGGGAAGTCTGAGGGGCCTGGGTGCTGGGACCCAGAGGGAGAAGGTGGGGAAAGCTGTGGGGCCTGGGTGCTGGGACCCAGTGGGAGGAGGTGGGGAAGGCTGTGGGGCCTGGGTGGTGGGACCCAGAGGGAGAAGGTGGGGAAGGCTGTGGGGCCTGGGTGCTGGGACCCAGTTGGGGAAGGTGGGGAAGGCTGTGGGGCCTGGGTGCTGGGACGGGAGAAGGTGGTGAAGGCTGTGGGGCCTGGGTGCTCGGACCCAGAGGGAGAAGGTGGGGAAGGCTGTGGGGTCTGGGTGCTGGGACCCAGCGGGAGAAGGTGGGGAAGGCTGCGGGGCCTGGGTGCCCACCTGGCTGCATAGCTGCTGGGACACAGAGCAAACCTCCCACCCCAGGCCTGTCCCCTGATCTCTGCCCAGCATGGAAGAGGACTTGGGCACAGCTGTGACCAGCCGGTCAGATAATCGGATTGGCGTGGCAACTGCTAGAGGGGTCACCACTGGTTTATCAGGGCCCGGATGTTGTCTGAGGTGGAGCTGGGCTGCCCCAGGTGAGGCGGGTGCTCCAGGCCAGATACACTCTGTCCAGTTCTCACCCCCCGGCCGGCGCAGGGCCAGGACTTCACTGCAGCTGCCTGCTCGGTGGCTGCCTTCGGCGGGCAGGGGGTGAGGGTGTGCAGGAGAGTTCACTGCCTCTGTTGCTTGTTCATTCACAAAATTCACGTGCACCCTGGTGTGTGGGACACAGATGAAGGGGCCGGGGAGGGTCTATCACTAGATCAGGGCACCAGGAGCATCCCCACCTGCTGAGCCCTGGGGGGAAGCCCTGCTCACAAGTGGAGAAACTGAGTCTTGGGACATTTGCCTCCTGGCTGACTGTCAGAGCCCACCCCATCCCAAGACAGGCCTGGGCACCTGGCGGCCATGCAGCTGTTGGCATGAAATATGCCAGGAAATCATGTGGGAGAAACTCAGACAGGCAGAGCCGGGTGGGGTGAAGGTGCCGGCACAGGCAGGGACACTCTTGGTGCCGATTTTAGGGGCAGCGCTGCCTGGGAAGCCACCTGGGATGAGGTGGTTTTGCCATATTGTCCATGCTGGTCTCGAACTCCTGACCTCAGGTGATCTTCCCGCCTTGGCCTCCCAACGTGCCGGGATTATAGGCATGAGCACCACGCCCGGCCGTTCGCCGGTCTTTAAATCAGTTGCCTTTTCTACTTCATCTTGAGTGTGTAATGATGAAGGGCAGGCATGCTAGTCTGATATGAACCATTCCCCAGATGCTGAGGGAGCATTCACACCAGTGTAATCCTGTTCTCAAGGAACTTCCATTGTGTTCCACATTACTTATTAGTTTCGTGCAGTGTTTTTTGTTATTTACTGTCTTACTGTTTTGAGCACAGATATTAACTCTCCCATGGCAGTTTCTCTACATTATCTAGTCCCCCATCTCTGCCTGGGGCTGATTCTCTCCTCTCAGTCTGTGAGCTTTTGTTTCATTGAAGCATTGTTTCATTGAATTCATAAATAATAAAAGCACATACTTTCTAAATGTACTTTATTTCTCATTTTTTTTTTGAGACAGGGTTTCATCATATTGGCCAGGATGGTCTCGATCTCCTGACCTCATGATCCAGCCACCTTGGCCTCCCAAAGTGCCTGGATTACAGGTGTGAGCCACCACACCTGGCTTCTAATGTATTTTTTAAAATAAAACTATGTGTTCCCTCTGCCTCTCAGGAGAAAGTTTTTTTAAAAAGTAATATATAATGAAGGCCAGGTGTGGTGGCTCACGCCTGTAATCCAGCACTTTGGGAGGCCGAGGTGGGCAGATCACTTGAGGCCAGGAGTTAGACCTGCCTGGGCAACACAGCGAAACTAACAATACAAAACTTTGCTGAGCGTGGTGGTGTACACCTGTAATCCCAGCTACTCGGAAGGCTGAGGCATGAGAATCGCTTGAACCTAATTTCATCATGAAGGTTGCAGTGAGCTGAGATCGCACCATTGCACTCCAGCCAGGACGACAGAGTCAGACTCAGTCTCAAAAAAACAAAACGACAAACAAACAAACAAAAAAGTGACTGGTGAACAGTCAGAGGCAGGCAGCATCGGAAGGGACGCGACCCTTGAAAGGGGAAGTAGATGAGGAACATCCCCATGCAGCTCACCTTCCACTGGAGGGAGCTTCCCCGTTTACAGGAACGTGAGGGAGAGGGTGCAACTGACTGCAGCTCCCAGGCTGGGCTGAGGAGACGGAGGTCCAAGCTTAAGGTTACTAGAGGCTGGGAATTAGGAAGGGTGTTACAGGAAGAACAGATCCACAGATTAGTGACTGAGTCCTTAAAAGTCACATGTAGGCTGAGACCTTAAACACTGGAGTAAAAGGAAACAGCTGGAAGGCTGAAAGATAGGAGCATGGGGTCACAGAGTCTGGAGTTCAGCTTGGCCCAGCTAGAGCTCCTGGATAAACACTTTGCTCCCCATTATGACTCCATAAGAATTGTGCTTAGGAGCAAGGACTATCTCCTAGGACTAAGAGCTGTGCCCTATGAACAGGGCTAAACTGAAAGAGACCCAGATAATAAAGCCTGAAAAGGATCCTCCTCAGGATCAAGTCGATCCACCAATAATTTAACCACCTGCTGAAATAAAACTTAACATTCTCCTCAGGAAGATCACAGAATCCAAGGTCTCTAAATCCTATCATGCACAATGCACAGGGTACAGTAAAAATCACCAGAGAGCATAACATGGCCCACAATCAAAGGAACAAACCAGTCATCAGAAGCAGACCCACAGAGACCCATATGTTGAAATTAGGAGATAAATATTTTCAATTAACCATTATAAAAGTGTTCTATAACTTATACTGGAAAACGAATGTGATGGAAAAGAGGTGGGGGAACATCAGGAGAGGCATGGAAACTCTAAAACTGAACTAAATGAAAATCTTGAACCTGAAGACAAACAAACACAACCAAATATCTGAAATGAAATAGTCATTAATAGCCATTTAATGGGCTTAACAGAGGGTGGGAAACTACAGAGACAAAGAGCAATAAACTTGAAGAGAACTCAATAGAAACAATCCACAGTGAAGAACAGAGAAAACAGTTTTTTGAAAAAGTCTCAGTGACTGGTAGGACGATCTTAAGCTGTCTGAGGAAGGAGAAGAAAGGGAAAAGGGGGTTAAAAAAACTAAAGAAAAAATAGCCACATGTTGTAAAATTTGAAGAAAAACCTCAAATATTTGAAAATCAAGTAGCACAATGCATTCCACACAACCTATGGGTCAAAGAAGTGACATAAGAATTACAACCAACTTCTCACAGAAACAAGGGTGGTCAGAAGATGCCAGACAGGCATCCTCATAGTGTTGAAAGAAAAAAAGAAAGCCTGTCAATCAACACTGAAATTTAGATCTACAGGAAGGAATGAAGAGCACCGGAAATGATAAATATGAGCATAAATAGAAGTAAAATGTTCTATTTTTTTAAACTTTCTTTAAGGGACTGTTCAAAGCAAAAAAAATTAATTGTGGAAGTTTATGACACATGGAGTAGTTAAATACATAACTCTAAATAACACCAACAATGGAGAAAAAATGGAATTCGACTGTCCAAAGATTCATATGAATAAATAAATATAAATAAAAATAAATAAATAAATATAAATATATATATATATATATATATATATATATATATATATAGAGAGAGAGAGAGAGAGAGAGAGAGAGAGAGAGAGAGTGAGAAAGAGAGAGAGAGAGACAGAGTCTCACTCTGCAACCCAGGCTGGAGGGCAGTGGTGAGATCTCAGCTCACTGCAACCTCCACCTCCCAGGTTCCAGTGATTCTCCTGCCTCAGCCTCCCAAGTAGCTGGGATTACAGGTGTGGGGTACCACACCTGGATAATTTTTTTTTTTTTTGAGACGGAGTTTTGCTCTTGTTACCCAGGCTAGAGTGCAATGGCGCGATCTCGGCTCACCGCAACCTCCGCCTCCTGGGTTTATGCAATTCTCCTGCCTCAGCCTCCTGAGTAGCTGGGATTACAGGCATGCGCCACCGTGCCCAGCTAATTTTTTGTATTTTTAGTAGAGGCGGGGTTTCACCATGGTGACCAGGATGGTCTTGATCTCTTGACTTCATGATCCACCCACCTCGGCCTCCCAAAATGCTGGGATTACAGGCTTGAGCCACCACACCCAGTCAATTTTTATATTTTTAATAGAGATGAAGTTTCACCATGTTGGCCAAGCTGGTCTCAAACTCCTGAACTCAGGTGATTCACCTGCCTTCGCCTCCCAAAGTGCTGGGATTACAGGCGTGAGCCACTATGCCTGGCTGGGTTCTTATATTTTATATGAGGTGATATAATATTAATTCAAGATAGACTGATAAGAATGCATATTATAAGTTTCAGAGAAACTACTAAAAATATAATGATATCTAGATAAAAAGCAAATAGAGGTGTTAAAATTGAATATTGAAAAATACTTAACTGACCATACTAAGTGTTGACAAGAACGTGGCACAGGCGGAGCTCTCAGACATTGCAGACAAGATGTAAAGTGGTATGATCACTTCGGAAGGCTGTCTGAAAGTTTCTTATGAAATCAAACAGGTGCTTAGCATAGGACTCAGCAATTCTCCTAGATGTTTACCCAAAAGAAATGAAAACATTTGCTTACAAAAAGACTTACAAAAATGTTGCTAGCAGCATTACTCATAACTGAAAGACTGGAAAAGGCTCAGATATTCCTGAAGAGGTGCATGAAGTAAATACATTGTGGTATATCCACGTGATGGATAAATACATTGTGGTATAGCCACGTGATGGATAAATACATTGTGGTATAGCCACATGATGATAAATATGTTGTGTGGTATATCCACGTGATGGATAAATACGTTGTGGTATATCCACATGATGGATAAATACGTTGTGGCATATCCATGTGATGGATAAATACATTGTGGCATAGCCACGTGATGGATAAATACGTTGTGGTATAGCCACGTGATGGATAAATACGTTGTGGCATATCCACATGATGGATAAATACGTTGTGGCATAGCCACGTGATGATAAATACATTGTGGTATAGCCACGTGATGGATAAATACATTGTGGTATAGCCACGTGATGGATAAATATGTTGTGGTATAGCCACGTGATGGATAAATACGTTGTGGTATAGCCACGTGATGGATAAATACGTTGTGGTATAGCCACGTGATGATAAATACGTTGTGGTATATCCATGTGATGGATAAATACATTGTGGTATAGCCACGTGATGGATAAATACGTTGTGGTATAGCCACGTGATGGATAAATACGTTGTGGCATAGCCACGTGATGGATAAATACGTTGTGGCATAGCCACGTGATGATAAATACGTTGTGGCATAGCCACGTGATGGATAAATACATTGTGGTATAGCCACGTGATCATAAATACATTGTGGTATATCCATGTGATGGATAAATACATTGTGGTATAGCCACGTAATGGAATACTGTTCAGCAATAAAAAGAAACTAACAATGGAAACTCACCAGAATATGGAGAAATCTCAAAACATCATGTGTGAAGAAGGCCAGACACAAAAGAGTTAATGTTTTATGATTCCATTTGTCTGAAGTCCCATACAAGACCAAACTAATGTGCGGTGACAAGATTCAGACCCATACTTTCCTGGGTCAGGAATAAGAGTGGGGGCCAGATCCCAGCTACTCATGAGGCTGAGGCAGGCGAATCTCTTGAACCCAGGAGGTGGAGATTGCAGTGAGCCAAGATCACGCCACTGCACTCCAGCCTGGGAGACAGAGCGAGACTCCATCTTTTTTTTTTGAGGCAGAGTCTTGCTCTGTTGTTCAGGTTGGAGTGCAATGATGCAATTTTGGCTCACTGCAACCTCCACCTCCTGGGTTCGAGCAATTCTTCTGCCTCAGCCTCCCAAGTAGCTGGGACTACAGGTGCCTGCCACCACGCCCAGCTAACTTTTGATTTTTAGTAGAGACGGGTTTTTACCATATCGGCCAGGCTAGTTTCAAACTCCTGACCCTGCAATCTGCCGGCCTCAGCTTCCCAGAGTGCCGGGATTACAGGCGTGAGCCACTGTGCCCAGCCTGAGACTCTGTCTTAAAAAACAAAGCAAAGCAAAGAGTGGAGCTGACTGGAAAGGGGCAGAGGAAACTCTTTGGGGTAAAGGGAACATTTTCTGGCTTCATCGTGGATGTGGTTCTGTGGGTGCATGCATTTGCCAAACTCACTGAACACAATCATCCCTTGGTGTCTGTTGGGGATTGGTTCCAGGTCCTCCTGGCATATCTACGTGGTATTTGTGTATAACTTGCACATGGTCCCCTATACAGAAGGCCCTTGAGCAACACGAGGACTCAGTGCCAGCCTCTCAGGCAGTCGAAAATCCATGTGTAACCTCTGATGTCCCCAAACTTAACTACTCATGGTCTCCCATTGGCTGGAAACCTTATTAATCACATAAACAGGTGGTTAACGCATATTTTGCCTGTTGTAGGCATCGTAGACTGTACTCTTACAATAAAGTAAGCTAGAGGAAAGAAATGTCATCATGAAAATCGTAAGGAAGAGAAATATATTAACTATACAAAGTGGAGGTGGGTCATTGTAAAGGTCTTCTCCTGGTGAGTAGGCTGAGGAGGAGGAGGAGGGGGAGGAGGAGGAGG
>JAPYYA010005896.1:0-10334 GCA_028533165.1 Leontopithecus rosalia | reverse complement strand
TTTTCCAGCTTGGATTCATTCTCTCCGTCGCATTCAGGTACACCTGTCAAACGTAAATTGGGTCTTTTCACATAGTCCCACATTTCTTGGAGACTTTGCTCATTCCTTTTTATCCTTTTTTCTCTAATCTTGTCTTCTCATTTTATTTCATTAAGTTGGACTTCAACCTCTGATATCCTTTCTTCAGCTTGAACAATTCAAGTGTTTAAACCTGTGCATACTTCTTGGAGTTCCTGTATTGTATTCTTCATTTCCATTAATTCACTTATATTCCTCTCTAAGTTGTCTATTCTCATTAGGATT
Organism: Leontopithecus rosalia; assembly: GCA_028533165.1. Lineage (NCBI taxonomy): Eukaryota > Metazoa > Chordata > Mammalia > Primates > Cebidae > Leontopithecus > Leontopithecus rosalia. Next base: position 10,031 of record JAPYYA010005896.1, on the reverse strand, counting down.
TCTTCAAACCTTTTTTCAAAGTTCTTAGTTTCTTTACATTGGGCTACAACATGTTCTTTTAATTCACAGAAGTTTCTTATTACCCATACCCTGAAGCCTGATTCTGTTATTGGGATGCGCTCATTCTCCATCAAGCCTTGTTCCCTTATTGATGAGGAACTATGATCATCTTTAGAGAAAGAGGCGTTCTGATTTTGAGTATTCTCAGCCTTTTTATGCTGGTTTCTTCCCATCATTGTAAATTTATCCTCCTGTCGTCTTTGTAATTACCAACTTTCAGATTAGGTCTCTGAGTGGATGTCCAAGTTATTAGTTCCCAGGGCCAAAACAGCGGCGTTAAGACTGATGGTGCTTTTCTGCCCAGGATTCTCCTGTCTGGCTTCCTTCTTGTGTCCGTAATAGGCGACTCTGCCTTCCCAGAGCTCCAAACCTCAGACAGAAAGGGAACCAGTCCCGTTTACTCTGCACTGAGAGCTGCCATGCCAAGGTGCTGGCACAACCGCTGCGCCGGCCACAGGAGTTGTGCTGGGGACCCGTGTGGCTCCTCCAAACCTCGGTCAGAAGGGGAGCCAGTCCCATTTACTCTGCAGTGAGAGCTGCCGCGCTGAGGTGCCAGCAAAACTGCTGCACCAGCCACAAGAGTCATGCTGGCGACCCATGTGGCTCCTCCACTGGGAATCTTCTGCTCCGTGAGCGACCCAAATTTGTCTGAAAGTGTGGCATCCTCTAGATCTCTGCGCTTTCACTGAGAGCTGCAATTCCGAGATGTTAGTAATCGGCCATCTTGGATCGTTCCCCCAGATTTTTTCTTTTTATTTAGTCTTGCTTTGGCTATGTGGGCTCTTTTTTGGTTCCATATAAATTTTAGGATTGTTTTTTCTAGTTCTTTAAAGAATGATGATGGTATTTGATGGCAATTGCATTAAATTTATAGATTGCTTTTGGCAGTATGGTCATTTTCACAATATTGATTCTACCCATCCATGAGCATGGGATGTGTTTCCATTTGTTTGTGTCATCTATGAATTCTTTCACTAGTGTTTTATAGTTTTCCTTGTAAGTATCTTTCATCTCTTTGGTTAGGTATATTCCTAAGCTGTTTTTCGGTTTTTTGTTTGTTTTGCAGAATATTGTAAAAGGGGTTGAGTTCTTTATTTGATTAGCTTGCTCACTCTTGATTTTGCTGAGAGTTTTAATCATAAAGGGATGCTGGATTGTGTCAAATGCTTTTTCTGCATCTATTAAGATAATCATATGATATTTGTTTTTACTTCTATTTATGTGGTATATCATATTTATTGACTTGTGAATGTTAAACAACCCTGCGTCCCTGATATGAAACCTTCTTGAAGACAGTGTATTATGTTTTTGATATGCTGTTAGATTCAGTTAGCTAGTTTTTGTTGAGGATTTTTGCATCTCTGTCCATCAAGGATATTAGTCTGTAGTTTTCTTCTTTACTTATGCCCTTTCCTACTTTTGGTATTAGGAATACTGCGTTCATAGAATTATTTGGGAAGGATTACCTCTATCTATATCAATTTATGCTTTAATGAATTTCCATTTTGATATATTTTGAGGTTTCATTTCAAGATTTAGAACTTTCTCTAACTTTTGGAATAGTTTCAGTAGAATTAGAACCAGTTCTTCTTTGAATTCAGTGGTGAATACATCTGGTCTTGAACTTTTTTTGTTAGCATTTTTTTATTGCTATTTCAATCTTGTTACTTGTTATTGCTCTGTTCAGAGTTCCTATTTCTTCCTGTTTTTTGTTTGTTTGTTTGTTTTTTGACAGAGTCTTGCTCTGTCACTCAGACTGGAGTGCAGTGGTGCAGTCTTGGCTCACTGCAGTCTTCACCTCCCAGGTTCAAGTGATTCTCCTGCCTCAGCCCCCCAAGCAGCTGGGATTACAGGCATGCTCCACTACACTCAGCTAACTTTTATATCTTTAGTAGAGACAGGGTTTTGCCATGTTGGCCAGGCTAGTATCAAAACTCCTGGACTGAAGTGATCTGCCTGCCTTGACCTCTCAAAGTGCTGAGATTACAGGCATGAGCCACCATGCCAAGACTCTTCCTGGTTTAATCTAGGAGGGTTGTATGTTTCCAGGAATTTATATATCACCTCTAGGTTTTCCAATTTGTGCATGTAAAGGTGTTCACATGAAGGTGTTCATAGTAGTTCTGAATAGTCTTTTGTAATTCTGCAGTATCAGTTGTAATATCTCCCATTTCATTTCTAATTCAGCTAATTTGGATCTTCTCTCTCTTGGTTAATCTCACTAATGGTCTATTGATTTTGTTTATCTTTTCAAAAACCAGCTTTTTGTTTCATTTATCTTTTGTATTATTTTTTCTTTCAATTTCATTTAGTTTTGCTCTAGTCTTTGTTATTTCCTTTCTTCTGCTGGGCTTGGGATTGGTTTCTTCTTGTTTCTCTAGTTCTTTGAGATGTGAGCTTCAATTGTCTATTTGTGCTCTTTCAGACTTTTAGATGTAGGCATTTAATGCTATGAACTTTCCTCTTAGCACTGCTTCGCTGTATTGCAGAGGTTTTGATAGGCTGTGTCACTATTATCATTCAGTCAAAATAATTCTTTAATTTACATCTTCATTTCATTGTTGGCCCAAAGATCATTCAGGAGCAGATTATTTAATTTCTATGTATGGATAGTTTTGAGGGTTCCTTTTGGAGTTAGTTTTTAATTTTATTCCACTGTAGTCTGAGGGTATACTTGATACAATTTCAATTTTCTTAAATTTATTGAGACTTGTTTTGTGGCCTATCATATGGCCTCTCTTGGAGAATGTACCATATGCCGAAGAAAAGGATGTATATTCTGCAGTTGTTGGGTAGGATGTTCTATAAATGTCTGTTAAGTCCATTTGTTCTAGGGTATAGTTTAAGTCCATTGTTTCTTTGTTGACTTTTTGTCTCGATTATTTGTCTAGTTTTGTCAGTGGAGTATTAAAGTCCCCCACTATTATTGTGTTGCCATCTATCTTATTTCTTAGGTCTAGTACTAATTGTTTTATAAATTTGGGAGCTTCAGTGTTGTGTGCATATATATTTAGGATTGTGATATCTTCCTGTTGGACTAGTCCTTTTATCGTTATGAACTGTCCCTCTGTGTCTTTTTATAAACTGTTTCAGTCTGTTTTGTCTAATAATAGCTACTTCTGCTGACTTGTGGTTTCCATTTGCATGGAATATCTTTTTCCACCTCTTTACCTTAAGTTGATGTGAGTCCTTATGTGTTAAGTGAGTCTCTTGAAGACAGCAGATATTTGGTTGGTGAATTCTTATCCATTTGGTCATTCGGTATCTTTTATGTAGAACATTTAGGCCATTGTTAGTATTGAAATGTGAAGTAATGGTCTACTCATCATGCCAGTTGTGGCCTAGCATTTTTTTTCCATTGTGTTATTGTTTTATATGTCCTGTGAAATTTATGCTTTAAGGAAGTTCCATTTTGGTGTATTTTGAGGTTTTATTTCAAGATTTAGAAGTCCTTTTAGCATTTCTTGTAGTGCTGGCTTGGTAGAGGCAAATTCTCTTGGTATTTGTTTGTCTGAAAAAAACTGTATCTTTCTTCATTTATGAAGCTTAGTTTAGCTGGATAGAAAATTCCTGGCTAATAATTATTTTGTTTCAGGAGGCTAAAAATAGGAATCTCTTCTAGTTTGCAGGGTTTCTGATGAGAAATCCACTGTTAATATGATATGTTTTCCTTTATAAGTTACCTGATGCTTTTGCTTTACAGCTCTTAAAATTCTTTTCTTTCTTCTGACTTTAGATAACATGATGACTATGTGCCTAATCTTTTTGCAATGAAATTCCCAGGTGTTCTTTGAACTTCTTATATTTGGATGTCTAGAGCTCTAGCAAAACCAGAAAAGTTTTCCTCTATTATTCTCTCAAATAAGGTTTCCAAACTTTTAGATTTATCTTCTTCCTTGGAACACCAAGGAAGTTGTTTAACATAATCATGGGTTGTTTAACATAATCCCAAATTTCCTGGAGGCTTCATTCAATATTTTTATTGCTTTTTCTTTGTCTTTGTTGAATTGAGTTAATTTAAAAGTTTTGTCTTCAAGCTTTGAAGTGCTTTCTTCTACTTGTTTGATTCTATTGTTGAAAGTTTCCAATGTATTTTGCTTTTCTCTAAGGTTATCTTTTATTTCAGAAGTTGTAATTATCTTTTCTTTATGATTTCTGTTTCACTGGAGACTTTTTCATCCATATCTTGTATTTTTTTAAATTTCTTTAAGTTGGTTTTCACCTTTCTCTGGTGCCTCCTGAGTAACTTAATAATCAATCTTCTGAACTCTTTATCTGGCAATTCAGAGATTTCTTCTTCATTTGGATCCATTGCTAGAAAGTTAGTGTGATCTTTTGGAGGTGTTATAGAATCTTGTTTCGTCATATTAACAGCTACTTTTTGGCTCCTTCTTATTTGGATAGACTGTTTCAGTGCAAGATTCTGGAACTAAAGGGCTGCTGTTCAGATTTTCTTGTCCCATAGGGTGATACCTTGATGTGGTGCTTCCACACCCTTCCCCTAGCGATGGGATTTCCTGAGAGCCAGACTGCAGTGATTGTTATTGCCTTTCTGGTTCTAGCCACCTAATGGGGCTACTATATTCCAGACTCATGCTGGAAAATACCTCCAAAGAGTCCTATGATGTGATCCATCTTCAGCTACCAGCACCTGGTCCAGTGGAGGTAGCAGAGGAATGAAGTGGACTCTGTGAGAGACCTTTGTTGTAATTTTGTTTAGTTTTCCTGAATGTTGGTTATGCTAGCAGTGAAGCAGCCATGTGGACAGACTCAGGACCTCTGGTTAGCCAGGTTGTTGCAGGCATTGGAATTAGCTGTTGTTTTCTCTTTCTTTGGAGCAGAGTTATTCTGGGTTGCTGTAATGAATTGAATTGGTTGGCCTCCAGCTAGGAGATGGTGCTTTCAAGACAGCACCACCTGCAGTAGTAGAGGGGGATATAATCTTGCCCTATGTTGACCAGAATGAGTACTCATGTTTCTTAGGCAATGGGTAGGGCCATAGAGCTCTCAAGATTTTATGTTTTGTCATTCAGCTTCCAAGGCAGATAGAGAAAAGCCATCAGGTCAGGGAAGGATTAGGTGGGTCTGAGCTCAGATCCTTGAGTGAGGCTTGTTTTGGCCACTGTGGGGAATGGAGGTAGTTCTCAGGCCAATGGGGTTATGTCCCCAGGGGAATTATGGCTGCCTGTGCTGCACCATACAGGCCTCCAGGGAGTTGGGGGAAAGCTAGCAGTGACAGGCATCACCCAGCTCCTATGCAGCCACTGAGGCCAGTCCCACTCCCACTGTGCCCCCAAACCATACTGAGTTTATATAAAGAGAGCTGGTGACCAGGGCTGAGATCTCGCCCCAGGCTACAACCCTCCCCACTAAGAAAGCACACAGGGCTCTCAGGCCTTGCGGCTCTCTGCCTGCCACACCATGGGTTGTGTACTTGTATCTGCACTTCCCATTCACCAGCCCCCCCACCACCACCAGTTGCGCTCAGGAAAATTTGTGCTAAGTCAAAACTGTTACAAAGTTTATCTAGGAGCTTCCTTCACCCTGTGGTCCCTCCCCAGTTCTGCTGGTTGCCTTCCCTTTCCCAAGGACTTCTGTGAGATTAGGACATGAATGGCTTCCCTGGGTTCAAGCTGCAGACTGGGAGTGCCTACAGGGCTCTTCACATTGTTTTTTTCTACTTTTATATTTCACCTGGGTCCCTAAATCCATTTCAGCTCTAGGTAAGGTTAAATCCTTTCCCATGATCTAGATTTTCAGGTTCCTCAGTGGGGTGTGTGTTCACGGGCTGACTTTTCTTTCTCCCACACTTTGGAATCTCTCTCTTTTTTTTTTTTGGCTATCTTGTGGTATTTTCTCATTATGTGTTTTGGTGGCAATTAAAGAGTCACTCCTTGAAAGTAGGTGCCAAGGATAATGGGTTCATACTTTGCACAAAGCCCAGCCATGTAAACATAATACTGTTTGCCTCTTAGGCTCTAATACATGCTTGTTAAATGAATGGTGATGAAACAAGTAGTTGGAGCTAGAATGTGAACTACTTAATTTTCAAGTTTGAGAGTTGGTAGTTTATTTGGCAGGACAGATAAGTTAAATGAGATAATACATTTCATGCAGTTCCTATTGATACATTTTAGCTTTTATGATAAATATCACATTTCAATCTTATCCTACTTCATGACCAGAAGATGGAGCTCAAAACATTTAAACTTCTTTAAAAAAAAATTCTTCTGTTTTGTTGTATTCTTGGTAGAGGTTGTGCTCTTATTTCTTTAGTTCTGGTTCTTTTTGTTCCCCATCTAACTCCTTCCATTCTCATTTTATTCTCAGGTTATCAAAAGCCAGTTACTGACTACAGACAGGAGGAGTGATCTGTGGGGGAAGCTACACCTAAATCCTTATTTTTCTATCTCTGGAGACTTATTTGATTTATGCACCAATTCATACATATTTTTACCCAAGTCTCCCCACTTTGTTTCTCCCTCTTCACAATGAAAAAGCTATTGTGACTTACAGTTGTTACAGCAACTTTAAACAGGTGCTGACATCCTATGCATCCTCATGGGAGGAAAAATGCCAACCCTACCACACACAGAATTTGTTGCTGTATACAGGAAAAAGAATATGACAGGGCTAGAAATATACCTTTTTGGACTGTTCTCCAGTTTTTGTGCTTTTCCAACATAAATTCTTTATCTACAAAATTCTTTCTTGAGACTCTAAAGACTCATGGGAAATAATGAATTTCTAATTTTTCATATCTTCCATTCTATTATCTTTATATTGATATTATTAATACCTCTATATTATTATCTTATATTTATTAATAGCTATATTTCTAGCTATTTATTCAATATTTATTCATTCACTTTTTTTCAATAAATATTTATTGAGCAGCACAGCAGCATTACAGGAGGGTTATGGATTGGTGGAAAACACTGACCCCCATCCCCAGTCCCTGCCACACACGCATCCTCCTACTATAGATCTTTAATAGATGTATCCAAGAATACACCTGGCTACAAATACCTGGATAAGAGTTTCAGGAGTGATTTAAGCAGGAGCAGCACTGTCTATTCAAATTTGTCACTTGCCCTTTATTCCCTATACCAAAGGCAAAGCCATCAGAGATTCTGGTAAGGTTCCACTCTGGTAAGGTTCTACAAGAGTTAACAGGAAATTTTCTTGCTTCATCATTTCTCTGTTATACTCAGATTTATATCACCATTGTCAAATTATACTAGTGATATGTACACCACTGTTTAAGGAAACATTTATATACATTTGGCTCTTCTGTTTCTTGATCCAAATTTAGCTTCAGGAGATACATATCTTCACCCTGGATCAACCACCTGGCATTCCAGCAAAATCTACCCCTGCTTCTCAGAGTCCTTTAAAGTCTCATATGTCTGAATTTACCAAATCTCTCCCAGGCTCTAAATCTTTATCTCTAAATATCTGATGGTTATTTCAGCTGGCAAATTCAAAAATGTTTCCTTTTGAAATGTTGAACTCATTTTCTTTCTCTATCTATGCTTGGCTTAGATGTTTGTCCCCTCCAAACCTCATATTGGAATTTGTTCACCAATGTTGAAGGGGGGGTCTAATGGGAGGTGTTTGGGTCATGGGGGTAGATCTTCCATGAACAGATTAATGTCCTCCTTCAAGCGTGAGTGAGTTCTCATTCCATTAGCTCCTAAGAGAACTGGTTGTTAAAAAGAGCCTGCCAGTTTCCCCACCCGTTCTCTTGCTTCCTCTTTTAGCATGTGATCTTTGCACACACAAGCTCCCCTTCACCTTCCACCATGAGTAGAAGCAGCCTGAGGCTCTCATCAGATGCAGATACCCAATCTTGAACTTTACAGCCATCAGAATCATAAGAAAAGTAACCCTTTTTCTCTAAAAATTACCCAGTGTCAGATATTCTATTGTGGTAACACAAAATTGACCAAGATATAATCCCTTCAGTCTTTCACACAAAACTGTCTTCTCCTAGCTCTCTGGATATCATTTTTGCAATCATCTACTTAGTAATCTAAATTTAAGACCTTGAAGAAATCACTTGATTTCACTTATACCTCACCTCCCACATCCAGTCAGCAAGTCCTGTACATTCTACCTCCACAGTGTGCCTCAATTCAGTTCTTACACATGCATTTGTCAGAAACTTTCTTCTCCCACAATAATTTCAGTAGTCTCCTAGTTATCTCCGTTGTCTTCCCCTTCAACTCTCCTAAAGAGTCTATCTTAACACCACAGTAGGGTTGCCAGGTAAGATTCAGGGTTTCGTGAATATTTGTTTGTTAAATCTGGCAGCCTTGCACATTTCATCTTTCTAAACATGTTTCTAGTCATGTAATACTGACATTTACACTCTTTCCCCTTTCTGTTACTGAATTTGGTTTTTTTTAAGTTGTTATTGTTGCTTCTGCTGCTGTTGTTTTAGTTTCCTATCCATTAGAGAATTAACCCTATATTCCTTAAGCTATCACTCAACAAATATTTTAATTAGATTGGTGCAAAAAAAAAGCCACAATTACTTTTACACCAACCTAATATCTGGTACCTGTCATATATGAAACACTCAGGTTTCTGTTGTGGAGCATGCAAAAATAATTTATAGTCTCTATTCTTAAGGAGTTAGCAAGCTAAAGAATGGCCATTGACAAATAAATACAAGCAGGCTAGGCACAATGGTTCATGCCTATAAACCCAGCACTTTTGGAAGCTGACACAGACACATCACTTGAGTTCAGGAGTTCGAGACCAGCCTAGGCAACATGGCAAAACCTCATTTCCACCAAAAATACAAAAAATTAGCCAGGAGTGGTGGTGCACTCCTGTAGTCCCAAATATTTGGAAGGATGAGGTGGGAAGATGGCTAGAGCCCTGGAGGCAGAGGCTGCAGTGAGCCAAGATCATACCACTGACTCCAGGCTGGGTGACAGAGTGAGACACCATCTCAATTTAAAAAGGGAAAGGCGGGGGAGGGAGGGAGAAAGAAAGAGACACAAGGAAATACAGAGTACCAAAATTCAATTTAGATAAGAGGGATGAGAATGAGGAGGTTCCCAGGTTTGTATTTGTTACCTAGATTTTAATTTGGTGCCGGTGAAAACTTTTTTTTTGGGGGGGGAGGAAGGGAGGAAGGCAGGAAGGGAGGAAAGGAGTAAGGGAGGGAGGAAGGAAGGGATGAAGGAAGGAAAGAAGGGAGGAAGGGACAAACAGAGGGAGGGAGGGAAGGGAAGGAAGGAAATCAAGCAATGAGAGAGACATTGCCAACCTGGATCTAGAGGTTTACAAGTTGATATCTTTTTTTTTTTCTTTTTGTGAGAGAAGGAAAGAAAAAAAAGGAGTAAAGGAGAGGAAGAAAAAGGAAGAGAAAGAGGGAGGGTGAACGGAAATATTGCTTTATTCTGAAAATAATGGGTATTAATAATGGCCAATCAATGTTTCACTTAAACCTATGAGTAGGTATGATGTGGTATTGACAAGAATGTTTATTTTGTATATTTGAAGTGGAGAGCTCTGTAAATATTTATTAAGTTTACTTGTTCTGGATCTGAGTTCGAGTTCTTGATATCCTTATTAATTTTCTGTCTCATTGAATCTAAGTCTCTATGTATCTGGGTGTTAGGATCGTTAGCTCCTGTTGCATTGATCCTTTTACCACTATATCTTTGTTGCTTTAAAATCTATTTTATCCGATACGAGAATTGCAACTCCTGCTTTTTATTTATTTATTTATTTGTTTGTTTGTTTGTTTGTTTGTTTTTGCTCTCCATTTGGTTGGTAAATCGTTCTCCATCCCTTGGTTTTGAGTCTTTGTGTATCCTTGCATGTGAAACGGGTCTGGATGTAACATGCCATTGGGTTTTGGCTGTGTCTTTTGATTGGGGGATTTAGTCGATTTAAATTTAGAGTTACTGCCATTTGATGTTTTATCCATTCGTTGATGTAAATTATTCTTT
>JAPYYA010005895.1:0-10334 GCA_028533165.1 Leontopithecus rosalia | reverse complement strand
AATTTTAGAGTGGGTGTGATGTGGTGCTGAGAAGAATGTATATTCTGTGGATTTGGGGTGGAGAGTTCTGTAAATGTCTATCAGGTTTGCTTGTTCCAGGTCTGAGTTCAAGCCTTGGATATCCTTGTTAATTGTCTGTCTGGTTGATCTGTCAAATATTGACAGTGGAGTGTTAAAGTCTCCCACTATTATTGTGTGAGAGTCTAAGTCTCTTTGTAAGTCGTTAAGAACTTGCCTTATATATCTGGGTGCTCCTGTATTGTGTCCATATATATTTAGGATCATTAGCTCTTCTTGTTGTATCGATCCTTTTACCATTATGTAATGTCCTTCTTTGTCTCTTTTGATCTTTGTTGCTTTAAAGTCTATTTTATCAGAGATGAGAATTCGAACTCCTCCTTTTTTTTGCTCTCCATTTGCTTGGTAAATCTTCCTCCATCCCTTTATTTTGAGCCTTTGTGTATCCTTGCTTGTGAGATGGGTTTCCTGGATACAGCACAGCGTTGGGTTTTGGCTTTTTATCCATTTTGCCATTCTGTGTCTTTTGATTGGTGCCTTTAGCCCAAAGACATTTAGGGTTAATATTGTTATGTGTGAATTTGATACTGCCATTTTGATGCTAGCTGGGTGTTTAGCCTGTTAGTTGATGCAGATTCTTCATTTTGTTGATGCTCTTTAGCATTTGCTATGATTTTGGAATGGCTGGTACTGGTTGTTCCTTTCTGTGTGTAGTGCCTCTTTCAGGATCCCTGGTAAAGCAGGCCTGGTGGTGACAAAATCTCTGAGTACTTGCTAGTGTGCAAAGGATTTTATTTTTTCTTCACTTGTGAAGCTCAGTTTGACTGGATATGAAATTCTGGGTTGAAAGTTCTCTTTTTTAAGGATGTTGAATATTGGCCCCCACTCTCTTCTGGCTTGTAGAGTTTCTGCTGAGAGATCTGCTGTGAGTCTGATGGGCTTCCCTTTGTGGGTGACCCGAGTTTTCTCTCTGGCTGCCCTTAGCATTTTCTCCTTCATTTCAACCTTGGTGAATTGATGAATATGTGCCTTGGGGTTGCTCTTCTTGCAGAATATCTTTGTGGTGTTCTCTGTATTTCCTGGACTTGGATATTGGCCTGCCTTGCTAGGTTGGGGAAACTTTCCTGGATAATATCCTGAAGAGTATTTTCCAGCTTGGAGTCCTTCTCTTCGTCAATTTCTGGTACACCTATCAAACGTAGGTTAGGTCTCTTCACATAGTCCCATATTTCTTGGAGACTTTGTTCATTCCTTTCACTTTTTTCTCTAATCTTGGCTTCTCGTTTTGTTTCATTGAGTTGATCTTTGACTTCTGATATCCTTTCATCTGCTTGGTCAATTCAGCTGTTGAAACTTATGAATGCTTTGCAAAGTTCTTGGGTTTTTCAGCTTCTTCAATTCATTCATATTCCTCTAAGTTGTCCATTTTTGTTATCATTTCCTCAAATCTTTTTTCAAATCTTTTTCAAGGTTCTTGGTTTCTTTGTATTGATTTGGAACATGTTCTTTTAGCTCACAGAAGTTTCTTATTATCCACCTTCTGAAATCTGATTCCATCATTTCGTCACACTCATTCTCCGTCCAGCTTTGTTCCCTTGCTGGTGAGGACTTTTGGTCCTTTGTAGGAGGCAAGGTGTTCTGGTTTCAGGTGTTTTTCCTCTTTTTGCACTGGTTTCTTCCCATATTTGTGGATTTATCCTCCTGTCGTCTGAGTAGTTGCTGACTTTTCGATTGGGTCTCTGAGTGGACGCCCAGATTGTTGATGATGAAGTATTTCCATTTCTTAGTTTTCCTTCTAACAGTCTAGCCCCTCTGCTGTAAGACTGCTGAGGTCCACTCCAGGCCCTGCTTGTCTGGGGTACACCTGTAGCAACTGCAGAACAGTGAGGGATGCTACCAGTTTCTTCTTCTGCTATCTTTGTCCCAGAATGATGCCTGCCAAATGTCAGTCTGATCAGTCCTTTGTGATGTGACTCTTTGGATATACGGGGGTCAGGGAGGTGCTGAGTGGTTGGTCTGTACTTTATTGGAGCTCAAGTGCTGAGCTGTGAGCTCCGTTGTTCATTCAGGGCTGTTAGGCTGGTACGTTTAAGTCTGCTGCAGCAGAACTCATAAATCACCCTTTTTTCCTCAGCTGCTCTGTCACAGGGAATTAGGGCTTTATTTATGGGTATCTGTTGCACTGTCCTGCCCAGCTAGGAGGCAGTCTAGTCACTATCTGCCTGTCACGGCTCTGACCTGCTGCTGTGGGCTCCACCCTGTTGCCTTGGGCTCCACCCTGCTATCATGGGCTCCACCCTGTTGCCGTGGATTCCGCCCTGCTGCCGAGTGTAGTTCCCTGTAGTCCTGTTTATATGGGTATGGTTAGGACTGCCATGGTGATGATGGCCTGCCTCTGTATTCATGGACTCTCCCTGTTATGATGGGTTGCCTCAGCAACAGCAGGCTGCGTCAGCAATGGGAGATTACCGCAGTAGGGGCAGAGTGCCTCAGTAATGGCGGATGCCCCTCTCCCTCCGAGCTGCACTGTCCTGGGTTCAGCTGTGCCCACCATAAAATCTCAACCCTGAGCGTTTCCAGTTGCAGTTTTGTTTGTCCCAGTGGGAGTGGGACCCGCTGAGCCTGATCAACTGGCTCCCTGCCTCAGAGCCCTTTTGTTGTTGTTTTTTCTTTTTTTTTTAAGTTGACCTGTTGACTCTCTCCCAGGTGTTTCAGTCGCCTGCTGAAAGGGCACCGGGATCTGTGTGATTTCCTGTCCAGTGACCCACTGCGCTGGCTCAAACGTCCCTTCCCGGGAATCTTGTGGCCTGGCTCACTGTCCAAGTCCCATTTAATCAGACGAATATGCTAATCTGCCCTCCCAAATCTCAAATTGCAGGTTTAACAGGGCACCCAGACCAGTGCATTTTTTGTGGGGTGCCGCTGCACTGCGGTGTCAGCCAAAACAGCCGCACCAGCCGAAACAGCTGCACTGGTGTCCCATGCCACTCCTACACCTGGGAATTTCCCGGTCTGTGATTAACAAAGATCCGTCTGGAAATGTGGCGTGCGCTCACCCTCTGCACCTTCATTGAGAGCTGCAATCCTGAGTTGCTCCTACAGCACCATCTTCCCCCTTGGTACTATCTTCATATGAAAGTCTTCCCTAATAACCCCAGTCATATGTTCTCTGAGAAATTGTATTATTCCATAGTACATGTGTTGGTTAATACAATGAGTGTCAACTTCATTGGACTGAAGGATGCAAAGTCTTAATCCTGCATGTGTCTGTGAGAGCATTCCTAAAGGAGACTAATATTTGAATCAGTGGTCTGGGGAAGGCGGCCCTGTTCTTAATCTGTTAGGGTGCCATCTAATCAACCACCTGCATATATAAAGCAGGGAGAAAAATGTAAAAATGTAACACTGGCCTAGCCTCACAGCCTACATCTTTCTTCCATGCTGGATGCTTCCTGCCCTTGAACATGAGACTCCAAGTTTTTCAGTTTTGGAACTTGGACTGCCGCTCCTTGCTCTTCAGCCTGCAATAGGCCTATTGTGGGACCTTCTGATTGTGTGAGTTAATACTTAATAAATGAATATATTTATATGAATATATACACATATACAGATACACACACACACACACACACATATTCCATTAATTCTGGAGAACCCTAATATAGTAGACATGATTATTTATACTTATATATTTATTTAGGAAATTATTTATTTTATATACAATTCCTAGACAAAGCTATGAGTTCCATGAGGTCAGATATTATATCTGTTTTTCTCACTATTAAGTTACAAATACTGAAACAGTGTTGGGCCATGATAGATACTCAAAATATATTTATTAAATGAAGAAATCATGAGTGAATTTATTATTTAGCTACATTTTTGAAAATTTAGGATGTCTGTTTTAAGTCACATAAAATGGATAAGGGGAAAATAAGCCTTGGTAAAAAAGGATGGAGAGGCAGCCTAACAATTTCAACTAGTTTACAATCTCACAGGCCTTGACAAGCTAACTTTTACAGCTGTTTAAAATTACTTCTGTGCATAGAGAGGAGGCATTCATTCAATTAATTCATTAATATTAATTAATTAAGCCTTCATCCCCTTATAGAGAAAAATCTTTCTAACAGTCTTAGATTCAATGTGGTGTTTCCTCTTTAATTCATAATCAGCTACCTCAGAAAATTATGCTTTTCTCAACTTTTAAAACCAAGCCTTTCAGTTCTTACGAGCTTCATTTAAATTCTTGCTTTATTTTTTCCCAATAATAGCTCTACTCAATCCAAAAGGTGTTTTCCTCAGCACATCTCAGAATTTATTTTTCCAATTTAATTATTTTAATGCCGTTTATTTTTATTTACATTCAAATTGACTTTTTATTGCTATTTTTCCATCCTCAGGTCTCTATTTGATGTTTTTAAAGAGTTGTGTCACTAGATAATCATTAAATTCTTATCAATTTTTCTGCTTGATCTCAGAAAATCTGCTGCTTTTTATGATATCTATAATATCATGCTTCTCATGGAAGGTCAATGCATGCATGTTGGGTTAGGCCACTTGACATTTTTGAGAGAGGATCCCCCACTTATTCACATCATCCCCCCACGAAAACTAACTGTACATCTGGAATGTTGTCAACTTTCCTTCATAGAGAGGATGTGGCCCAAGGGACTATTTTCACAAAATTAGTTTGCACCTGATGCTCTAAATTATGCTGTTTTTTTGATTTGTTATAAATGTGATTAATAATAAACATTTATTTTCTGTTACCATGTAGGTAAACTTTTTGCCAATATTAATATTTTTCTGACAGATTGCTGAACTGATAATGATGGTATTGAATACTTGCAAAGCTCTTTATGATCTGCATAATAATTTCACATTTCACCATGTCATAACTTTTCACTTCTGATTCTAGTTAGATAATTCAATTATATAAAATAGTCATGTGATGAAGGACTCCTGTTAACCATTATACCAACTCTTCACACACTGTCGAAAGACATCTACATAATCTCTCCATTTGCAAATGATTAAAAGCTTGAAAGTGGTATATACAAAACTAAGATTGTTATAAAATTATAGAATATCAAAACTTCATGCAATTTAAAAAACAGTAAGTGCCAACCATGATCAAAATTAATAGATTTATGTTTGTCTGAAAATTAAGAAAAATAGCTAAAGAAGTGTCAATCTGACTGCCTTGCTTGTTCCTGTAGACCTTGCTACCTTCTTGAATTGTATTTGTGATTGCTAAATTTAATTCTTGCCTAGTATTCTGCTTCCACTTGAGTATACTGTCTTGCTTGGACCATGATGTCAATTCTTAACATCTCCCTTTAATATTTCAATTCCACTTTTCTCACTTGGTGCTTAATAGCCAGATATGCATGATATGGCACAAGGTTGCAATGCTGGTAATATTTTTTCAGAAAATTGTCCTTCCTTTATCATTGGCTGACACTTTTTTGAGCCAATTCAATGTGCCAAGCATTGTGCTTGATTTCTAAGCTGATACCATTAAAGAGTATACAGTAATTCAGAGTTTGCAATTATACATAATTAATTAGAAACTTTACATCAATTAAAAACATATAAGAATTTTTAAAATATATAGTGTAATATTCTTGCAGTCTTTATTGTATGAAGGAAACAAGTACTATCCCTTAAATTAGACATGCATAACCTGTCAAGATATCAGATTAGCCAGTTTACTAGGTACACAGTAAATAAAATCCCAAAGCATCTAATATTGATTATAAAAATAAAAATCTGAAATTACAGAAAAGTAAAAGTTTCAGTGACAGAATACATCATAGACCAGCATTGGAAACATACTAAAAATAAAATTAATTGTCAGTCACAAGCTTGTCAGAAGGCTGACACAATTATTTTTCTTCAGAGAGAAAGTATGGAGACTTAGAGAAAAAAAAATCACTAGAATAATCTGTTCACCTTGATTTAAAGTAGATAAATGTTTTTTGATAATTTCAAATAGATTATGAATTTTAAAAATCTATGTCAGTAATTAGTTTTGTAAATTTGTTAAATTAGGAAGGAATTGAGATGAAAACTCTTATCAAAAAATGGCATATTGTGGCTTTATCCAGACCATCAATGTTAGACTGGATAAAGAAAACGTAGTATATATACACCACAGAATACTATGCAGCCACAAAAAGGAACAAGATCATGTTCTTTGCAGGGACATGGATGGAACTAGAAGCCATTATCCTTGGCAAACTAATGCAGGAACAGAAAACCAAATACCACATTTTTTCACTTATAAGTGGGAGCTGAATAATGAAAACACAGGGACACACTGGGGGAGGGATTACACACACCGGGGCCTGTTGAAAGGTGGAGGGTAGGAAGAGGGAGAACATTTGGAAGAATAGCTAATGAATGCTGCACTTCATACCTAGATGCGGAGATGATCTGTACAGCTAATTGCTATGGCACGTGTTTACCTATGTAACAAACCTGCACATCCTGCACATGTGCCCCTGACCAAAAAAGTTGGAAATCAAAGAGGGCAAATTTTTAAGATTCCAGAACAAAAAAGAGGCTATTTATTTATTTAGATACTACATATGCAATATCTTCCTTGGGTTTTGCATGTAGAAACAATTTTTCTTGAGCAAAATTATACAAATGACCATTCTTCATAACTCAAAACAGTGAAAGTATCTTGTGGGCATCAGACTTTCCAGTGCAGAGGATGATTAAAGTGGAGACAACCAGCTAAGAAACATGTCATTTCCAGCTCCATCTTCTTTCATCAAGGAGAGAAGGAGTGGGAGGAAGACTTCAGGTTGATAAACAATTAATTTTAGTCTATTAATTTTCCATAAGGAAAATGACTAAAATTCACTTTATGAAAATTTAAAAGGCATTCATTTGTACATTGTACTGTGAAACATCACCAAGGAATGTGGCTAAAGATTAGAAATGTTGCTGAAACAGAGCACCCCTGAAATGATTTGAGAGAAGCTATCTTATTAAACTCCTTTCTAGCTTAAAGAATTTCCATCTCAGTATTTTCTAGGTCATGTATTCTCAAACTCCTGTACATGGAACATTAGTTTCTGAGTGATTTTAAAATGTATTGTGTAAGTAAAAAGAATTCTAGGAGAAATATATTGGAAACCTTTGGGTTTTAAAAGTTAAATTCATTTCTTCAGGACCTTGTGAAGTCTCTAAAATACTACATGTGTTCTGCCTCCTGAGAAGGAGATAAAATGAATAGTGTCTTTTAAACACATTTGACCACATTAAACTTTTCTTAAGACCACTGCTTCCAAATACATGCATGAGAACAATTACTTCTAGTGAATAATCAGAAACAACTGACTACATTTTTGCACTTTCACTCTTACTGTCACATTATTTCTAAGGGACAGATAGTTGTGCAAGAAGAAAATTGAATCCAAACAGGTTGTTAGAAATCACATAGTAGTGGCCAGTCACGGTGGCTCATGCCTGTAATCAGAACTTTGGGAGGCCGAGGTGGGTGGATCACCTGAGGTCAGGAATTCAAGACCAGCCTGGCCAACATGGCAGAACCCCACTTCTCCTAAAAATGCAAAACTTAGACAAGCATGGTGGCATCGGCCTGTAATCCCAGCTACTTGGGACGCTGAGGCAGGAGAATCACTTGAATTCTGGAGGTAGAAGTTGAGGCAGGAGAGAGAGAGAGAGGGAGAGAGAGAGAGAGAGAGAGAGAGAGAGAGAGAGAGAAGAAAGGAAGGAAGAAAAGAACATAGAAGTGAAAATCAATGCAGTTGCAAAATTTAGAAAGAGGATGTCTTCCAATGTGAAAGAAAATATCTTCTTTAAGAAAAAATAATTTCAATATTAAAAAAGTACTTACAAAAAATAGAGGATAAAATACTTCCAAACTAATTCTGTTAAGCCAGAATAATCCTTACACCAAACAATGAAAAGAACATTGCAAGAAGAGAAAATGAATACTAATGTCTCATAATAAATATTATCAGTAAACTCTAACAATATTCAATCATGACCAGAGTTAATTATAAGAAAGTAGAGTAGGGTTAGCACTCAAAAATCAGTCTGTGCAAATTCCCATATTAACAGAATATGAAAATAAAATAGTACATATAAATATATGTGAAAAAATATTAAATTTAAAATTAATTCATAATTTTTACAGAGAACTTTAAACAAACTAGGAATACAATAAGACTTCCTCAAGCTGATTTTTTTTAACTGAGACAGTCTCACTCTGTTGCCCAGGCTTGAGTGCAACATATATCTATGGATATATGTTGTTGGTGGAAAATATTGTTGCCAAGATGAAAGGGGAAAATTCTGCATGGTTTAATTTTTTTAAAGAAATTTGAAATTCCTTTGCAATCTTAGATGATAATGATAAAACACTAGTGACTTGGATCATTTAAATGAAATTGAAAAATGCATAAAATAATGTTCTAAATCTTTCTAATTTTGGTAGTCTTACTCTCATCTGCCTGATACATAAATGATTTTGTGTATAATAAGAAGCCGATTTACCTTTTGAAATCTATCATATAAGATAATTAGTATTGTCAATTCTAGAGGAGCTTTTGTTATTATTTGTACATATCATTAAACATGGTGTTATGGGCTGAATTATCCTCTCCAGCCCCATCAAAATTCATATTCTGAAGTTCTAACCCCTAGTGCTTCAGAATATGACTATATTTGGGAGAGGGTCTTCACAGAGGTAATTAAGTTAAAAAGAAAAAGAAGATCGTTAAGTTGGGTCCTAATGCAATACGACTGGTACCCTTAAAAGGAGAGGAGATTAGATATACAAGGGGAGGACTATGTGAAGACACAGGGAGAAGACACCCATCTACAAAGCAAGGAGTGAGACTTCAGAAGACTTCAATCCTGCCAACATCTTGATCTTGGACGTCTGAGTGGCTTAAACAGCAGAAATTTATTTTCTCATAGTTCTGGAGACAAGAAGAATTGTTATTATATGTATAGCAAAAGAGTACTCATATTAAGATACTTTGTTTGAACTGACAAATGAAATATAGTTCTTTAAAATTCCCCTTCTGATTTAGAGAAAGTAGCTTAAGCCAAAGAGAAACAAAGCCATTATTTGCTTTTTGGTTATAGAGTATAGCCAAAGATCATCATAATTAAGTTTTTGAATTTGTGGTCCAAACTGGGAAAAGATTATGCTTACTCATGAGATGACATCCTTATTCTTTTTTTTTATTATTGCATTTTAGGTTTTGGGGTACATGTGCAGAACATGCAAGATAGTTGCATAAGTACACACAAGGCAGTGTGTTTTGCTGCCTTCTTCCCTTCACCCACATTTGGCATTTCTCCTCAGGCTATCCCTCCCCCACTCCCCACCCCCCACCGCTATCCTTCCTCTATTCCCCCCAGTAGACGCCAGTGTGTAGTACTCCCTTCCCTGTGTCCATGTGTTCTCATTGTTCATCACCCACCTATGAGTGAGAATATGCGGTATTTCATTTTCTGTTCTTGTGTCAATTTGCTGAGAATGATGTTCTCCAGATTCATCCATGTCCCTACAAAGGACACAAACTCATCTTTTTTGATTGCTGCATAATATTCCATGGTGTATATGTGCCACATTTTCCCAGTCCAGTCTATCATGGATGGGCATTTGGGTTGGTTCCAGGTCTTTAGTACTGTAAACAGTTCTGCAATGAACATTCATGTGCATGTGTCCTTATAGTAGAAAGATTTATAGTCCTTTGGATGTATACCTAGTAATGGGATTGCTAGGTCAAATGGAATTTCGATTTCTAGGTCCTTGAGGAATCGCCACACTGTTTTCCACAATGGTTGACCTAAATTACACTCCCACCAACAGTGTAAAAGTGTTCCCATTCCTCGACATCCTCTCCAGCATCTGTTGTCTCCAGATTTTTTAATGATCACCATTCTAACTGGTGTGAGATGGTATCTCAATGTAGTTTGGATTTGCATCTCTCTAATGACCAGTGGTGATTAGCATTTTTTCATATGTTTGTTGGCCTCTTGTATGTCTTCTTTTGTAAAGTGTCTGTTCATATTCTTTGCCCATTTTTGGATGGGCTTGTTTGCTTTTTTCTTGTAAATCTCTTTGAGTTCTTTGTAAATTCTGGATATCAGCCCTTTGTCAGATGGGTAAACTGCAAAAATTTTTTCCCATTCTGTTGGTTGCCGATTCACTCTAGTGATGGTTTCTTTTGCCGTGCAGAAGCTATGGAGTTTGATTAGGTCCCATTTGTCTATTTTGGCTTTTGTTGCCAATGCTTTTGGTGTTTTGGTTATGAAGTCCT
>JAPYYA010005894.1:0-10337 GCA_028533165.1 Leontopithecus rosalia | reverse complement strand
CATCTGACAAAGGGCTGATATCCAGAATTTACAAAGAACTCAAACAGATTTACAGGAAAAGAACAAACAAGCCCATTCAAAAATGGGCAAAGCACATGAACAGACACTTTACAAAAGAAGACATACATGAGGCCAACAAACATATGAAAAAATGCTAATCATCACTGGTCATCAGAGAGATGAAAATCAAAACCACGTTGAGATACCATCTCACACCAGTTAGAATGGCGATCATTAAAAAATCTGGAGATGAGATGCTGGAGAGGATGTGGAGGAATAGGAACTCTTTTACACATTGGTGGGAGTGTAAATTAGTTCAACCATTGTGGAAGACAGTGTGGCGATTTCTCAAGGCCTTAGAAATAGAAATTCCACTTGACCCAGAAATCCCATTACTGGGTATATATCCAAAGGACTATAAATCGTTCTAATATAAGGACACATGCACACGAATGTTCATTGCAGCACTGCTTACAATAGCAAAGACCTGGAACCAACCCAAATGCCCATCCATGATAGACTGGATTGGGAAAATGTGGCACATACACACCATGGAATATTATGCAGCAATCAAAAACGATGAGTTCTTGTCCTTTGTAGGGACATGGATGAATCTGGAGAACATCATTCTCAGCGAACTGACACAAGAACAGAAAGTGAAGTACTGCATATTCTCGCTCATAGGCAGGTGATGAAAAATGAGAACACATGGACACAGGGAAGGGAGTACTACACACTGGGGTCTACTGGGGGGAAAAGGGGAGGGACAGCCGGAAGGGAGTAGGGGAGGGATAGCCTGGGGAGAAATGCCAAATGTGGGAGAAGGGGAAGAAGGCAGCAAAACACACTGCCATGTGTGTACCTATGCAACTATCTTGCATGTTCTGCACATGTACCCCAAAACCTAAAATGCAATAAACAAAAAAAAGAGGACATACATTTTTACTTCTCTACTATAAATATCTATAGGTAGAATACCTAGGGTAAGTATATGTTTAACTAGAAAATAAATTGATAAACAGTTTTACAAAATTGTACCACCTTATACTCACCAGCAATGTGTAAGAGTTGCATTTGTCTTGTAAAAACTTGGTTTTATCAGTCTTTCGAATTTTAGCCTAGCTGGGGGTGTTTACTGGTAAGTATGTAATTGTAATTTTAATTTGAATTTCCTTCCTGATAACTATTGATGTTGACCATTTATTCATATTGTTTCTGGCTATTTGATATTCTTTTTTTTTTAATGTCTCTTCCAGTCTTTTGCCTTAAAAAATTGAGGTTTTTCTTTTCATTTTCAATCCTGTATTTATTGAAGGGATTCTTTATATTCTCTGGTATAAGTTCTTTGTCAGATATATGAATTGCTCATATCTTCTTAGAGTCTGCGTATGTCTTAATGGGATCAATTTTAAGTTGGAAAAAGTGATGAAATATACCCTGAAGATATAAATTGCTGTCAAAGAGAGGGAACAATAGGATTTCTCAAATACTGCTAATGGCAGTGTAAAATTTTCCAACCACTTTAAAAAGGTATTTGTTCCTAAGAAGTAAATTTGAGCATTTTCAAATCCTGTGACCCTGCATTCTAATCGTAGGTATACATACAATAAAATATGCTTTCATACGTAGCAAAAAAAAGTGAAGGGTGTTCATGTAAGTATTACTTATAATAGTGAAAAGCTTAAAAATAACAAAATATTATCAGTAGAAATAATAAATAAATATTGGTATACCTATCATTTGAATGTTATACAACATTGAAAATAAATGAACCACAGCTACACATGATATATGGATGCATCTTAAAAAACAGAATATTGGGTAAAATAAGTTAAATGCAAACGAAAAATAATGGTTTTATTAATAGGAGATTCAAAAACATGTTTAACTAAACGATAATGTTAGCAGTCACGAGAGTGGTTATCTTTTGTATTCATTATAATGCTGAAAAACAAAGTGCTTCAAAGCTTAATGCCTTAAAACAACAATAAACATTGATCAAGACGTCTTACAGGGTGTGTGAGTTGAGAAAACTCTGGAGCAGCTTAGTTGGGTGGTTGAGGCTCAGAGTCTCTCATGAAGTTGAGTCTAAATGACAGCTAGTGTTAGTCATCTGAAGATTTGACTGGGGCAGAGGAATCCATCTCAGGATGGGTCACTCACAGGGCTTTTGGCAGGAGGCCGTAGTGCCTCCCTGGCTGTGGCAGGGAGCCTCATGTCTGCTTCATGTGGACACCCCCATAGAGCAGCAGCCTGAGTTTTCTCTTGCCATGAGAGTTGCCATCTTCCAGAGTCAGTGATCTAAGAGCCCACATAAGAAGGACACATCATGCTTCTTGTAACCTAGTCCCTGAAGTCAAACACAGCTGCTTCTGCCATATTCCATTTGTGAGAAGGAAGTCATGAAGTCCAGTACATACATGAGGAGGGGATTAGGCTTCACCTTTTGAAAAAAGGATTATCAAAGATTTTGGGAACATATTTAAAAACTGCAAAACCATTGGAAATAAGGGAGGGTTAGTCATTGAAAAGAAACATGGAGTGAGAGACTTGGATATTTTATTTTTTTTTTAATTTTAGACTTTGCAATTTTAAAAAGCCTTTATTTCAGGATATTTTATTTCTTACACTGGAGGTTTTCCCTTGTGATAATATGCTGTGCTATATACTTTTGTGAATTTTTCTATATGTATATTACAATAAAGAGTTAAAATGTTTAAATGAAATACTGCATATTCTCACTCAGAGGCGGGTGATAAACAATGAGAATACATGGACACAGGGAAGGGAGCACTACACACTGGGTTCTATTGGGGAGAATAGGGGAGGGACAGCAGGCGGGAAGCTGGGGAGGGATAGCATGGGGAGAAATGCCAGATGTGGGTGAAGAGGAGGAAGGCAGCAAAGCACACTGCCACGTGTGTACCTATGAAACTATCTTGGATGTTCTGCACATGTACCCAAAACCTAAAATGGAATTTTAAAAAAAAAGAAGTAAAATAAAATCAGTATTCTTGAGAAAAAAAGTTTAATTCTTATTTTTATCAACTTTTTAAATGCTACTTTACAGAAGTAACCATTTGAAGAAATACTGTTAAAAAGATACACAAACAAAAAATATTTTAAAATATGAACAGACTAATTATATAAATGTGCATTTCTCTGTTGTAGCAAATGTTGCATACTTAGTTATTGCCTAGGTCTACCAGAACACCAAATACCTTGCATAAATTTTTATAGCACATAATGGTCAAGGTACCAATAGTTCTTTAAGTTCATAAAAGCACTTAATTATTCCTTGATCAATCCTATTTAGTTTTATAATCAAGTCAATTTTTTCCTTAAAATTATGGTTATGTTAACTTTACCCCTCTGCCCAAGATTCCTCAGAAAAAGGAACTATCCTTCAGAGAACGTGAGTTCTATGATCCTGCAGGTACTGTTTGGTACTGAGAAGCTGTGGCATTGTCTCAATATTGGAGATGCAGAGTTGATTAGTCTGCACCTTGGAGCTACTAAAGAATTGCATTCTCTCTTGCATTGGACTATGTTAAATGCTGCTGTGAAAACAGGAGGAGGTAAGTAAAGGATTCTCTTAAATATAGAATATACAGGAAAGGGAAAGATCAACGAATTCATCGACTACTCTTAAAGTCAGTTCCCCTAGTCTCACTGAAACAGGGCCAACATATATTTGAAAGAACTGAGGTTTTAATTACTGTGTCTTTTAGTTTCACCCACTACTTCTTGAAATCTCTGAAATTTCTTTCATGATGATCAATTCTGTTTCTACTCATATGTCACATTATAAAAGTGACAGGGACACTTGAAAATTATGGCAGAGAATACTTTGGAGGGGTCCCATTTTCTATATGTAAAAGCCACTAGGTTCATTCTTTATATAATTCTGAACTAAAATGAAAATTAATATATGGTAATATGAGTTCATCTCATGAGAATACTTATCATGAGAATACCACTTTTATCTAAGTGTTCATTAACAAAAGTAATAAATCTAATATTCTCTCCCAAATAATTATACATTAAAAAACTATTCCTGAACCAGGACACAAATGTGCATCACCTGAATTAACTAAAGAACATTTTTTTAAAGAATTTTAGAGATCAGTTTTAAATAGGTGCTAAGACATCATTAACTACTTTTTGCTTGCTACAAAAGAGAGCCATCTCTCTTTATCAAGCAAGGCTCGTACACTTCCTTTAGTGAAATTTTTAGGTTTTGAGCTCCCAGGTAGACTTTTATAAATCTATTGCAAAGTCAATAGTCTGAAAGTCAAAACTGAAAGCTCTTCTGAGTTGGAAGGCATGGAATGTACTCAGAGAGCATTGTTTTGTTTTGCTTTGGTTTGGTTTGCTTTGGTTTGCTTTGGTTTGGTTTGAATTCCAAGAGATGGGCTCTCAATATCAAGAGCAAAGCCTAGAGGATTCATAGAACAGAGTTTACACATAAGCTGCAGACTACGGAAAATTGTATGAATGACATGAAAGCAGTGTGCCCACTTAAACGAAGCTGGGTTTGATCGGTGGTTGGAAGATCAGAGGGAATGAGACTAGAACTCGAAGGCTGCCTGGAATCACGGTCTGAGTAGTGTGGTGTGGGGGGTGGGCTAAAGAGCAAATAAAAACATACATATGTTTAAGGGAATCTTCGAGTGGAAGGAGCTGGTCATGACTCACGGTCACAGTGTGTAGGTTGGTGACACTTCAAATCTCTTTGGGAAGACCTGTATCTAGAAGCAGAACAGCAAAAGCTGAAAGAAATGGCTCTGACAGTAGGTCTGGTGGTACTCAGAGTCCTGACTTCATAAGTGTGGGGAAGGGGATTGTACAAAAAAGAAGCCTGGGTCAGGATAAGGGGTCGATCCATACTTCATCTGGGCTATGGCAGGATGAAGGATATCAGCAGAAAATGTCAGCGTCTTATAAAGGAGACGAGACGAATCCACACAATGTGGAGAGTGAAAATCCTTAGGAGAGATACCCAGCAATGGAAAGAGCCTTTGAAAGCTTAGGCAATGTCCAATAAAACAGGGAAAGGGAAACCAGATGGGAATGGGAGCTGTAGAAGAACCCTAAGGAGCAATCTGAATTGACTGAGTTGATCTAAACAGAGACCAAGGTTAAAGAATAAATGACTCTGTTTACCTTGAATTGTAAAGATGGAATTGTCTTGTCATCATTAGAAATTGAGATGGAGACTAATGAGGTAAATTAAGTTTAACAATGTAATAATAAAGCTGCAATTTATTAACATGAGTTCTGTGCCTAGGTCAGCTTGTAATTTCTATAGCAAAATGATAATAATCAAAATGATAATAATCATAATGCTATCCCTGCTTACTTCAATTTTAAATAATAAGAGAAAAGTAGATTTATACAGAATTTTAGAGTAGGAATCAACCTCAGGGATAATTGCTTCATCCCACTCTCCTTCTTACAATCTTTGGAGATTGTCCTTTCCTTGTTCTCAAAATATATCCCCAAATCCTTAATGTGGCCTCAGAGACCCCTTGGATCTAACTCTTTGTCAGCTCTGCCACCCGATCTTGCCCCGTGGCTCTCTTTGTTTCATCCACATGTTCTTCTTGGTGTCTCAGACTTGGCCGGCTCTGTCTCACTTCAGGACCTTTTCAGATATTGTTCTCTCTGCCTGGAAGACTTTCTCTTTCACCACAAACTAGATCATGTTTCCTTGTTAAATGTGTATGTGTCACCCTGCACTGCTTCTTTAGACTACCTATCACAATTGAAATTGAAATATGTGTGTGGATAATGTCAGCCTTCCCTCATAGGCTGTAGGTCTTCAGTGGTCCAGAGGCTAGGTCTGCTGTATTCACTGATGTTGCACATAGCTCCAGTGTATAGCACAAGCCTGACATGCTCATTAATACTTGTGGAGGGAGAGATCAAGGGAATAGATGATTGATATGATTTAACAGTCTCAGACATAAAGATGGGGGGGTTGATAAGAAGAATATTTCCAGAGATCCTTAACTAATCAAAAAGGTGTTTTATTATAATTGGTGTGAGTTTGGGAAGAAATTTTCACCAATGCTCAAAGATACCCAAAATAAATTCAGAAATATTACCTAGTTTAAGAAATCATGAGTCCATTCCCCATTTCTCTAGCCCTTTTTTGTATACATTGTCTTTTTGCTTTGTGAAATCTGCTTTTAAAAGAATCATCTCATGCAGTCAGAATGGTGATTATTAAAAAGTCAGTAAACAATAGGTGCTGGTGAATCTGTGAGAAACAGGAAAACTTTTGCACTGTTGGTGGGAATGTAAATTAGTTCAACCATTGTGGAAGACAGTATGGCAATTCCTTAAGGATCTAGAACCAGAAATACCACTGGACCCAGCAATCCCATTACTGGGTATATACCCAAATGAATATAAATCATTCTACTCTATAGACACATGCACATGTACATTTATTGCAGCACTATTTACAATAGCAAAGACATGGAACAAACCCAAATGCCCATCAAGGATAGACTGGATAAAGAAAGTGTTGTATGTATGCACCATGAAATACTATGCATCCATAAAAATGAATGAGCTCATGTCTTTTGCAGGGACATGGATGAAGCTGGAAGCCATCATCCTCAGCAAACTAACAAAGAAACAGAAAACCAAACCCTGCATATTCTCATAAGTGGGAGCTGAGCAATGAGAACACATGGACACAGAGAGGGGAACAACACATACCATGGCCTGTTGGGGGGTAGGGGGTGAGGAGAGGAAACTTAGAGGATGTGTAAATAGGTGCAGCAAACCATGATGGCACACATATACCTATGTAAAAAACCTGCACATTCTGCACATGTATCCCATTTATTTAGATAAAATAAAAAAAGAACCATCAGTCACACTTTTATCACAACTCAGATAAAATGTTAAGGCTAGACCTTTCACAATAATTGTTTATTAAAAGCAAATTGGTCTCTTTGACTAGCTCATTAAGTTTTGTGGTTTTTGAAAGATGGATATGCACCAGATGACCAATTGGCCTCCAAATGTTTTGTTAGCCAGAAAACCACGTACTTTGAAAAGATGTTTGCACACCTACAAAATGAATCAAGAAAGACAAGTAAGACAGCTACAAATATTACTCAAGAAGATCGAGAAGAGAGTTCCAGGTTGTATTCTCTTACACAAGATTATATAACTATAAATTGCAGTAAATTGGTACTAATTTGGTAATCTTAGTTTTAAAATGCCTCCAGTATCAAAATTCTATGCACTGCAGCCTTGAGGGGACATTCACACTAGGTTTGAATGAAATGTATTTTGCAGCACAGCAGGAGAGAATTTTTATTTTATTCCTGGTTTTCTGTTCTTTGTTGGTGTAGAAGGTACAGAAACAACTAAACCTTATCAGTATTTGTCAATTTTATCTGTAATGACAAACTTTAGAAAAATAATTCTATATCAAGGTAAATAACCATACTTCTAGCTGCCTGAATATGCTTTAAACCCTGTTGGAAAAAGAGAATATTTTCCCTAAGAAAACTATATAAATGTCAGACAACTTTTTTTCCATAAAGTCTTATAAATAATAACTAATATTATACTAGGATGATAGGGAATTTTCTCAATCTCCTCTGGGTGCCAGGTAGAACACTAACTGTTAGCTCAGCTTTATGACAAAGAATTATTTTTCTGCTAAAACAGATGGATTTTTGAATTGACATTTTGATATTATGGAATAACACTACTGTCCTTTCAAACATTCCTGCAGGATACGTCAGAAAAGCAACTATTAAGTGAAATGTGTGACAGCAGGACTTCATTCTACTTTTCTTACTTGAGTGTTTATTTGTTTGAATTGGCCATAGATAGGCTCCTAAGGATTTGAACTGTGTCAGAGATGATTCAATTTAAGTCAAAAAATAAGCACAATCACACTTTGTCAACAGTCCCCAAATGACTTCTTCTTGGGAGGTGCCACCTTCATGGACAAAATGCAGTAAGTTCAGAAAAGCTTTCATGGGATTGTCTCATTTGTAAAATAGATTTAAGACATGAAAATGACATAGGAATATTTACCAGCTGCAGATATTAAAATAGTTTCTACTTCCAGATAAGTGGATATGGAACTGTAGAGACATGTCTAGGATGGCTTGAAAATGGCATACAAATATTGCCAGTAGAGATGTTATCAGAGTAATTTCTATATCTATAAATGTAGACTTAGAGATATGTTAGAGTAATCATTAACGAAATGTTTCCTGTGGGAAATTTATCACAGTGAGGATTTTATTGTAAGCACGTATGCATGCATGGAGTGAAAGCCTTATTGATTGTTGCATTTATTTTGTAGAGTTATTATATGTGAAGGAACATTCAAATCTATTTCATTTTTCTCAATGAAAACTTGTTGTTATGCTTCATGTGCATTCTTCTTCACAGATTTGAAGAACTCAGTTTTGTTTCTTGAATCATTTATTCGATAGGTTCATTTATTTGGATTTATTTTGCACTTTTAAGTTCAAATGTGAGATTGTTTCCAGTGTAAAGAAGAGCACCTTTAACATTTTAACAAGCTACTGAAAGATATTCCTCCTGGCCACACCTTTCTTACACACACCTACCCCTGCCCATCCGAGCTGTTTCAGTAAACTGCCAATTGCATCTTTTTCTCCAATTCCTCTGAAATAATTTTTAATCATTTAGATGAAAGCTGTCATTCCTTATTCATTTTACCTCTCGAAAGGACTCAAAAGGCACTGCATTCTCATTTGTGTGCTAATCCTTTCCTTGAGTCTTGCATTCTTTTTAGTAGTTCACTTTGTTTCTCCAACATGAAATTAAGGCTGATCAAACAGAGCTACTTCAATGAGACTTCAGTAACTGACATTATAGGCATAAGTATTATTATTATTAATTTTAATATTACAGATACTTAATTGAGAGTTTTCTGAAGAACTTAATTTATAAAGCTGGTTAATATTATATTTAATTTGTATTAGCTTAATCCTTTAAAAATCATGTTTCTAAATCTTGTGTAAAACATTTTGGTGAAAGGATGTTTCAAGACCCTTCAGTCAGCAAAGTGAAGATGAGAACTTGGATTCTCTTCTTGGACTAGTCTTTATGATATGATGTGAGTTTCTCTATAGTGATCAAAGCAAATCACATGAAAGTGAACAGGCCAAAGGGAACACTCCAGATATTTCAGATATTTTTAAAATTGCCCATTCATATAAATTAGAACTTGAATCCACATCAATCTTATAACTTAGTCAAAAGAAAGATGTCAGCCAATTATTTTGAATTCCTAAAATATGCCAGCTACATTACAAGCACTATGTCATTTTAATCATTCAGATGAGGACCCCATACAGATAAGGACACTGAGGACCAGAGAGGTTGAATAAGTTGCCTAGTATTGTACTTCCCAAAATGATACAAGTGGGAGATAGACTTAGGTTTCTCTGACTCCAAAGATGGTGATCCACTGAATTATTGGATTAGTTTATTGCATGTTTGCTTGTCTTATCTATAATGATTAAATAGATTCTTTCACACTCTTTGGTAGTGAACTCTGCAAAGCAGGTTTGCTGAGCCCTGGCTACCAACTTGCCTGAATCCAGTAAGACAGAACACCTCCAGACACAACAAGTTACATGAAGTGGATTTATTACTTAAAGATGGGCAGCCAGGAACAACAGAAGCCTAGGATTCATTGCCAGCCCATCTAGCAAGGCTCAGGAAAGCTACTTAGGGCAGATGCATCTCATCTGTGAGTGCCCCACTTGTATCACAGATGAGGGACTACTGAGTTGAAGGGCATCCTGTTTTTAGGGGAGATTGAAATGGAGTCTGGGCTGTTCTGAACAGTCTCTTCCTATTTCAGGATGCTGCATTTCCAGCACATTCTATGGTTATTGATGAGAACTACAAGTGAGAAAGAGGAAAGAGCCTGCTCAATCAAGGTTTGCAAGCTGTACTGTTGAAGGCAATGTCAACAATGGAAAACCTTAAATTCTATATCTAAGATTCATGGATGCATATTGATGAATTCAGGGATGTAGAATTTAAGGTTTTTCCATTGTTGACTGTCTTCTTTCCCTGCATTTTGAAATGATTCAATAAGAGAAATAGTTTGGGTGAAAACTAAAATTTGAGAGAAGAGGCTCAAATTCATGCATTTCAAAATTCAAGTTTTCCCTTAACATATGCAACTGTCTCTCAGTAAGCAATGATATTTGGGGATAGCAATTAGGGAACCTCATGTTCTCAAGTTTCAAGCATACTTTATATGATTATTCATATTTTAGATATTTTGGTAACTATCGAACTATTTACTT
>JAPYYA010005893.1:0-10338 GCA_028533165.1 Leontopithecus rosalia | reverse complement strand
AAAAAAAAAAAAAAAAGAAAAGAAAGAAAGCTAAATGAACTCTTTCCTCAAGAGTTTATACTCTTTCCTCAAAGCCATGACCATGATAGGCTTCTGCCTGAAGAAATCTGTCCCCACAAATGGTTTGCTCACTCACCTCACCCCAGTCCTTGTTCAAACACCACCTAGTCAGTGAGGCCAACACTCATTGCTCCTTTTAAAAATATTAACAACACCATCATCCAGTAGTTCCCATTATCTTTACATTGTCTTGTTTCTGTTCTTTGTTCTCCATGCCTTCTAAGATAGTATAAGATTACCTTGTTATGTTTATTGTTTTTCTTTCTGCATTAGAATATAAACTCCATGAGAGAGAGACTTTATTTTTCTTCCTATTTTAGTCTCAGAAACTTACACAGTTTCTGGTACAAGTAAAGTGATCAGTAAATTCTTTTAGAATCATACATGATTGATTTAGTAAGTGCAAGTGAAAATTTTGTCTAATATTGTATTAGTTTTTTTTTCCACACTGCTATAAAGCACTGCCCAAGACTGGGTAATTTATAAAGGGAAGCAATTTAATTGAGTCACAACTCCACATGCCTGAGGAGGCCTCAGGAAATTAACAATCATAGTGGAAGGTGAAGAGGAAGCTAAAACCATCTTCACCCAGTGGCAAGAGAGAGAAGAGCAAACAAGAACAGGAAAAACTGCCTTTTATGGGTTTCATAAAAGAAACCCATAAAAGAAATCTGATTTCTTCAGATTTCAGAAGAAATCACTCATCATCATGAGAACAACATGAAGGAAACTGCCCCCATAATCTAATCATCTCCCATCTTCCATATGTGGAGATTACAATTCAAGGATTTGGATGGGGCCACAAAGCCTAATTTTATCATTCTGCCCCAGGCCCTTCCAAATCTCATCTCTTTCACATTTCAAAATCAATCATGCCTTCCCATCCATCACCCAAAATCTTTTTTTTTAAATTTCTTTATTTTACTTTAGGTGCATACTATATCTGGCATTTCTCCCCATGTTATCCCTCCCCACCGACCCTCCCTCCCCACGCCCCACTGTCTCTCCCAAACCACCCCCAACTGCCCCCAGTGTGTGATGCTCCTCTCCCTGAATCCACATGTTCTCCTTGTTCAATACCCACCTATAAGTGAGAACATATGGTGTTTGGTTTTCTGTTCTTGTGTCAGTTTGCTGAGAATGATGGTTTGCAGATTCATCCAAGACCCTACAAAGGACATGAACTCATCATTTTTTATGGCTGCAGAGTATTCCGTGGTATATATGTACCACATTTTCTTTGTCCAGTCTATCACTGATGTACATTTGAGTTGGTTCCAAGTCTTTGCTATTGAATACAGGGCTGCAATGAACATACGTGTGCATGTGTCTTCATAATAGAACGATTTATAATCCTTTGGGTATATACCCAGTAATGGGATTGCTGGGTCAATTGGGATTTCTATTTGTAGATCCTTAAGAAATGGCCACACTGTCTTCCACAATGGCTGAACTAATTTACACTTCCACCAACTGTGTAAGAGTGTTTCTATTTCTCCACATCCTCTCCAGCATCTGTCTCCAGATTTTTTTTAATGACTGACATTATAACTGGTGTGAGAAGATATCTCAGTGTTGTTCTGATTTGCATTTCTCTAATGACCAGTGATGATGAGTAGTTTTTCATATGTTTGTGGGCCTCATAGATGTCTTCTTTTGTAAAGTGTCTGTTCATATCCTTCACCCACTTTTGAATGGGGTTGTTTTTTTCTTTTATATCTGTTTTAGTTCTTTGTGTATTCTGGATATTAGCCCTTTGTCAGATGGGTAGATTGCAAAATTTTTTTCCCATTCTATTGCTTGCCAATTCACTCTAATGATGGTTTCTTTTGCTGAACAGAAGCTCTGGAGCTTAATTAGATCCCATTTTTCTATCTTGACTTTTATTACCATTGCTTTTGGTGTTTTAGTCATGAAGTCCTTGCCTATGCCTATGTCCTTGATGGTTTTGTCTTCATTTTCTTCTAGTATTTTTATGGTGTTAGGTTTTATGTTTAAATCTTTGATCCATCTGGAGTTAATTTTAGTGTACGGTGACAGGTAGGGGTCCAGTTTCTGCTTTCTGCACATCATTCCAGCATTAACCCAAAAGTCCATGTCCAAAGTGCTACCTGAGAAAAGGCAAGTCCCTTCTGCACACGAGTCTGTAAAGTCAAAACAAGTTATTTACCTCCAAGATATAGTGGGGGTACAGGCATTCCAAATAGGAGAAATTGGCCAAAAGGAAGGGGCCACAGGCCTCAGTGAATTCTGAAATCCAATGAGACAGTCATTAAATCTTAAAGCTCCAAATAATAAACTTTGACTCCATGTCTCATATCCAGATCACACTGATGCAAGAAGTGGGTTCCCAAGGCCCTGGGTAGC
Source organism: Leontopithecus rosalia (assembly GCA_028533165.1). Lineage (NCBI taxonomy): Eukaryota > Metazoa > Chordata > Mammalia > Primates > Cebidae > Leontopithecus > Leontopithecus rosalia. Next base: position 7,911 of record JAPYYA010005893.1, on the reverse strand, counting down.
TCTGCCCCTGTGGCTTTGCAAGGGACAGCCCCTCACCCGGCTGCTTTCATGGGCTGGCAATGAGTCTGTGGCTTTTACAGGAATATGGTGCAAGCTCTCTGTGCATCTACCATTCTGGGGGCTGGAGGACAGTGGCCTTCCTCTCACACCTCCACTAAGTAAAGCCCCAGTAGGCTCTCTGTGTATGGGCTTCAACCCCATGTTTCCCTTCTGCCCTAGCAGAGATTCACCACAAAGTCTCCATCCCTGTAGCAAACTTCTGCCTGGACATCCAGGAATTTCCCAAAATCCTCTGAAATCCAGAAGGTGATTCCTAAACCTCAATTCTTGACTTCTATGCACCCATAGTCCTCAGGCCATGTGGAAGCCACCAAGGCCTGGAGCTTGCACCCTCTGGAGCAATGTCCTGAGCTATATGTTGGCTCCTTTTAGCCAAGGCTTGGATGCAGGGCTGCAAGGACTGAGACTGCACAAATGAGTAAGGCCCTGGGCCCAGCCCACAAAACAATTTTTCCCTCCTAGGCCTCTGGGACTGTGATGGGAGGGACTGCTGTGAGGATCTCTAACATATCCCAGAGTCATTTCCCCCATTGTCTTGGTGATTAAAATTTGGTTCCTTATTAGCTATGCAAATTTCTGCAGAATTGAATTTCTCCCCAGGAAATAGGTTTTTATTTTCGATTGCATTTTCAATATGCAAATTTTCTAAGCTTTTGTGATCTGCTTCCCTTTTCAACACAAGTTCCCATTTCAGATCATCTCTATCAAGTTCAAAGTTCTCTAGAGCAGAGGCAAAATGCTGCTAGTCTCTTTGCTAAAGCATAGCAAGAGTGGCCTTTGCTCCATTTCCTAATAAGTTCCTCATCTCTTTCTGAGATCATGCAGCCTGGATTTCCTTGTTTGTATCACAATCAGCATTTTTATCAAAGCCATTCGACAAGTCTCTAGGAAGTTCCAAACCTTCCATATCTTCTTATCTTCTTCTGAGCCCTCCAAGCTGTTCCAACCTCTCCTGTTATCCAGTTCCAGTGTCACTTCCCCATTTTCAGGTATCTTTAGAGCAGTTCCCCACTACCTTAGAACCAACTTACTATATTACTCTGTTTTCACTGTGATAAAGATACTACCTGAGGCTGGGAAATTTATAAAGGAAAGAGGTTTAATTGACACACAGGTTAACATGCCTGGGGAGGCCTCAGAATACTTACAATCATGGCAGAAGGTGAGAGAGAAGCAAATGTGTGTCTTACATGACAGAAGATGAGAGAGAGAACAAGCAAGGGGAAATAGCCCCTTATAAAATCATCAGATCTAAAGAGAACTCACTCTCATGAGAAAATGAGAAAAACTGACCCCATAATCCACCGTTCCTACCTTCCACACATGAGATTACAATTCAAGATGCAATTTGGGTGGGATCACAAAGCCTAACCATATAAAACATAATAATTTTTTCACACTCCAAAATAATTATTTAAATCCTTTTCAGCAAAAATTAGTCACCCAAGGAACTTGAGATCAAATATGTTTTTTACTGAATATGAGTTTTATAACTTTCAAATTCAGTAAAATATAGCAAAATTATATTGCTCATATGCAATTGATCCCTGAACAGCATGGATTTGAACTCTGGGGATCCTCTTATACATAGATTTTCTTCTGCCTCTGCCACTCCTGAAACAGCAAAATCAACCTAGCCTCATGGTAATCTTCCTGAGCCTACTAAACCTGAAAACAAGGAGGATAAAATACTTTATGATAATCCATTTCCATAAAATGAACAGTAAATATATTTTATCTTTCTTATAATTTTTAATAAAAATTTATTTATCTACTGTAAGAATACAGTATATATTATATATATATATATATATATACACAAAAGATATGTAAAATGACTGTTTATGTTATCACTAAGGCTTCTCATCAACAGTAGGCTATTACTAGGTAAGTTTAAGGGGAGTCAAAACTTATTAGTGGCTTTCAATTGCATGTGGGGAGCTCCCTAACCCTCCTGGTGTCCAAGGGTCAACTGTACTTCACTCATAATCATAATTACCAGTTATGACAATGAAGCTTTCCTATTCATGAATCAAATATTTATAACATCATTTATAAAAATTATTACTCTTTTTCATTGACTTCTGAGATATTTTCAAATTTTTACATCATATGGTATGTATTTGGAGTAGTATTCAAGAAAATATTGTATTTGGAATCCAAGTGTTTATTATAGCTTGTTAAAAAATTAATGCTTAAATTTAAAAAATACATAAAGCTAGGCAAATAAATATGCCTATATTTTACTGATGCTCCAAAGGATCATGTGACTGTAGTATGTTCCATTTTACCTGCTTGGGCAGATGAGGCAGCAGAGGAAGAGCAGGGCAAGAGAGGCAGAAGAAGAGGAGGCATGCAGCGAAGAGCAGACATTGTGCAGAAACTCAGCAGATTCATTTTTCAAATGAGACATTTATCTACCTCATTTTTTTCTTGGTTTATGGTTTGGCCTTAAGATGTTCCATCACTTTAATTCTAATTCTCAGTAGCTAGAAATATTTATATTGCTAGCTAAATTAATATAATATGGAAATATGGGTATTGTAAGCACCCAAAGGAATAAGAATTAATTTTGCTATGGAGTAATGTTTTAGATTTATCTTTCCCTTTGCATGGAATTTAAATCATATGGTCCCTTATGAGTACAAAATAGCTTACCTGCAAGTTTAGCTCACTTTGAATCAATGATTACAACTGATAACACTGTATTTCATGTTTCAGAGCAAAACTGCTGATGGCTTTAAAATTAAAGTTATTGGCATAGTCTATGAAATAGGGATGACTCATTTCGGCTCTTTCTTTGATCTATGGATTTAAATTTTCAGTTTATCTTTAATAGAACTATTGCTAAAGAAAATTAATTGCAGTTATGCAAATCTAGTAAAAATAAGAGATCACTGGATTGCATACGAAAGGAATAAATTGTGTTATGTGGCTTTGCTGTTACCTGCAATGACATGGTTGAACTGCAGGTTCACATTCTACTTTCCAAAGAGTGCTTTCCATCACAGTTATTGATAACTATTTTTTTTTGGTGGTGTTAAGGCAATATATTAAATGTTAAATCCTAATTTGCATATATCCTAGTTCATTTTTTAAAATGTAATTTTTATAATTAAGACTGTAATTAATGTTATATCTTCAGGTAGCCATGCTAAAATATGTTCTGGTCTTTAGGAATAAGTGAAAAGTTATAAATTCCAATATTTGGTTCTGTATTTGCTAGATTTGGATACCAGAGCAAGTTGCCCACACACTTTCTGTATTTTTATAGAAATTACTGATTTAAAATATAAATTTTTATTTTTCTTAATGTGTGCAAACGTATTGCTGTTTTCAAAATGTTAATGTTTATAAATGAGATAATATGTATACTCATTTCCAAATGGGTGAAAATAAAATTCAAGTTTAGACGTTGGTATTTTATATATAATGATATTTACATTCTATATTTCCCTCAATGGAAACAATATACGAGCAGCTAGTTAATGTTATTATGTTTTGAAAACTAGCTCTTTTCTTTGGATGCATATTTTATCAATAAATTAAGTAAAAATATGAAAATAGATGTTGGCTATGACAAGCTTAATTTATCCACAACAATAAATATATCACCATTCATTTTATGAATAAGAAAACTAATTCAATTATGATAAGGTTAAATATTGCTAAAACATTGACTGCTAAGGTGGCATAGAAAGTTTTCTTATAAAATATAATATAGAAGATGGAATATGTACAATTATATTATACTATACAGATGGTTGTCTATCTTTCTATAATCTGTCTCTCTATGATCTAACTATCCTAGTTTTCAGAAACACATTTAATATAAATTAAATCTATTACCATCCTAAAATTTGGAATGACCCCCAGTAAGTTCCTCTGTGAATTACAATGTAATTCTGAATTTAGGAAGGAGTTCAAACTGAACTGAGGACTCTCAAAGTTGTTTCTTGAATTAGACTTCAATAGAAATCTACTATGCCCTTACCTTTTAAAAGAATGCAGAGTTTTCTTAAAGCAGAATATGTAGCCCAAGAGATTAATTGTGTTGCTGGTACCCTTACAAGTATGCTCCCTTAGAAACATGAGTCATTGTGTGACATTCTGATTGAAGTAATCTAAAAAGACTGAGCCATACTATGAGATGAAGATTAAAAATTTATTATTCCAGGCTAATCCTTGACCTTTTACAGGAAAACCTATTAAATGAGATTTAATGACATATGTAGAATAAAACAGTTTTGTGATGCATTCATGAAGTGAGAATAATTGCAGTTTCTAACTTGCAAAATAAATGCAAATGCAGAATATGATTTAGAAGGTTTGTGGCTGAGAAGTAAGGGGAAAAAAGAGAATACATCTAATAGTCTTATGAAAAAAGACCAAAACACACTTCAAAATTGGCATCACTGTATATCACAGACAGAAAAAGCATTAGCTTTAGCCAGGTCATTTCTGTGCACCCTGTTACTAAGCTATCAATCATAGCCCCCACATGCCAATTAGAGGAGGCCAGGTGAGAAGTATCCACCTGAGTCTCCTTGAAAACTCCAGGTGGAAAACATTTTTAGTGTAAATGGAGAGTGCTATGGACATGCTTCCGAATGAGTCATAAAAGAAAACCCACTGTTCTTTCTACTTAGGCTTAGAACATTATTTTAGATTCTCCTCATCGCTGAACAGAGAATTAGAAACTGGAAATTATTTTCAAATAAGCACAGTGCTGGCTGGCATATAACTACTAAATTTATCAGGCCAATACATTACAAATGAAAAGTTTATAGTATAAAAATAAAGTAAAATGATTTTTACAATTCATGTACTGGTATTGCAATCTATGCAGATAAAAGGTAGTTAGAAAACAATAAATAATCTATATATTAATTTAAACTAAAATGAACATGCACTTTCTTATATCTACTTCCTTACATTGAGATTGTTAGTATCAGACTTAGAAAGGGCAAGTGTGTGTATCTTAAAACAAAAATGCAATTTGTAAGGTTTGAATAGATGTAGATATTGTCCTTACTGGTTGAAAATAAAATTAACAGGTTTTTGTATATTAAGTTTGGGATTTCTGTGACAGTTAGAAAATACAATTTGGAATCATGAAATACAATTCCTTTCACTGAAGTTGAAAAACCAGTTATTTGCTATGTGCCTTTCTCATTCCAAAAGTTCTATTTCTGAAGAAACCAGCCCTAAGGAGCTTATTGCCCAACCAGACCAGCACTATTCACAATAGCCACAATATGGAATCAATCTAAGTGTCCATTAGTGAATGAGTGGATAAACAAAATGTACTACAGGTATATAATGGAATATTATTCAGCTATAAAAAATGAAATCCTGTCCTTTGCAACAACATGGAACTGGAGGATATTGTGTTAAGTGAAATAAGCCAGACATGGAAAAAAACAAATATTGCATGTTCTTACACATATACAGGAGCTAAATGTATAATGAACTCTGAGATAGAGGGTAGAACAATAGTTACTAGGGGTTCAAAAGGGCCACCTTCATGGGTCAGTGGATAAAGAAGAGACGGCAAATGGGTACAAAAATACAGTAGAGAGAAGGAATAAGATTTAGTGTTTAGCACAATAGGGTAACAATAGTTAATAATTTATTGTATATATATTTTTAATTTTTATTATATTATACTTTAAGTTCTGGAGTATATGTGCGGAACATGCAGGTTTGTTACATAGTTATACATGTGCCATGATAGTTTGCTGCATCTATCACCCCACCATCTACATTAGGTATTTATCCTAATGCTGTTCCTCCCCATCTCCCACCCTGTACAGTCCCTGGTATGTGATGTTCCCCTCCCTGTGTACATGTGTTCTCATAGTTCAGCTCCCACTTGTGAGTTTAAATAGATAAAATATTGAAGATGAAATATTCTTAACACAAAGAAATGATAATTACTTAAGTGATGGATACCTTATTATCCTGATGTGAAGTACTATGTACAAATAGTAATTAAAAATTAAAACAAAAAATGATATTATAATACCTACATTCAGATACAAGCTACATAATGGCCATTAAGAGTATACTAAAAGATTTTCAAATATTTCTGTAATGAAACATTACTGAAGAATAAAAATAATTTACTTATTAATAAATAACATGGATTAATTTTACAAATATACTATGCAAAATAATGTAGGCATTACACAGAGGAACATGAGGAAATTTCAAGAAAAATAAAAATAGTCAAGACTTTGAATTAGGTTATAAAATAATAGAGGTAGCTATTTGATAAAACTCATTGAATTATACATAAAATTATGCATTTTAGAATATATTTTATTATATTAAATACATATGCTTATATTAAACATAAATATCCCTCAACAGAATTTTAAAAGTAAAAGTAAGGCAGGTTGAACATTGGGAGGCTATTATTATAGTTCATCTGAAGAAAATCAGGGCTTGGTCTAAGGTGGTCATGGCAGAATTAGGGCATATGCGGGCTAAGGATATGTTTTGGGAGTTGAGTTGATAGAATTTGCTAATGTAGATATACTATTTTATCTGAGGGAGATATGAAGTAAAATAAAATTGTAGTGTTTTTCTATTTTCCATTTTTCTTATAAATATGAATCATTCATGTTAATAGTTATAACTATTGGAGATATTTATTCTGCTTTCATACTTATAAGAATATTCATATACATACACATGCATACATATACACACATGCATCTTGCAAACTATAATATAGTATACAGAATTGCATTTTTTAATTACAAAATAACATTTCAATAACATTTCAATATGAATGTTACATTTATATATAAATATAACAAACAGTTATATGAATCCTACAAAATGTCGGCCGGGCGCGGTGGCTCAAGCCTGTAATCCCAGCACTTTGGGAGGCCGAGGCGGGTGGATCACGAGGTCAATATATCGAGACCATCTTGGTCAACATAGTGAAACCCCGTCTCTACTAAAGATACAAAAAATTAGCTGGGCCCGGTGGCGCATGCCTGTAATCCCAGCTACTCGGGAGGCTGAGGCAGGAGAATTGCCTGAACCCAGGAGGCGGAGGTTGCGGTGAGCTGAGATCGGGCCATTGCACTCCAGCCTGGGTAACAAGAGCGAAACTCCGTCTCAAAAAAAAAAAAAAAAAAAAAGTAATACATTTTAACAAGCTAAAGTTGTTCTTATATCAGTGTTACCGCATTTTAGCATCTGAAATTGCAATATAATGTATTCCACATTCTTATCAAAAGATATTTCAATGCATTTTGGCCTTTGTTCTTTAGCTTCATTAAGAGAAAAGTTAAAAACATTCTGTATTTAAAGCGGGGATGGCTCCCCTTCTAACCGAGGTTTGGAGGAGCCACGTAGGTCCCTGGCGTGACTCCTGAGGCTGGTGCAGCAGCTCTCAGCACAGTGTGAACGGGACTGGTTCCCATTCTGACCGAGGTTTGGAGCTCTGGGAAGGCAGAGTCACCTATTACGGACACAAGAAGGAAGCCAGACAGGAGAAGCCTGGGCAGAAAAACACCATCAGTCTTAACGCTGCTGTTCTGGCCCTGGGAACTAACAACTTGGACATCCACTCAAGAGATCTAATCTGAAAGTTGGTAATTTCAAAGACGACAGGAGGATAAATTTACAATGATGGGAAGAAACCAGCATAAAAAAGCTGAGAATACTCAAAATTAGAACGCCTCTCCCTCTAAAGATGATCAGAGTTCCTCATCAACAATGGAACAAGGCTTGATGGAGAACGAGCACATCCCAATAACAGAATCAGGCTTCAGGGTATGAATAATAAGAAACTTCCGTGAGTTAAAAGAACATGTTGTAGCCCAACGTAAA
>JAPYYA010005892.1:0-10338 GCA_028533165.1 Leontopithecus rosalia | reverse complement strand
CCTCCTAGAGGGTGGAGTATTTAAGTAAATATTTGAAATTTTTATATGTGGGATATTTGTTTCATCTATTTATTTATTCAGTCATTTGTTTATGTCAGTATGGGCTCATAGATTTTTATTTTGTACTTTGTTATAATCCAATTCTACTTTCTTTATTTTACTGTTCAGATTGTTCCATCTTTGGCCACTGAGAGCTCTTTTAGTTGACTTCCATGGCTCTTTGACATAGTCTCATCAGTGTGTGTGTGTGTGTGTGTGTGTGTGTGTGTGTGTGTTTTCTTGAGCACTTCTTTACTTTCTACCACTAAAAAGATGTTCTGGGATCAACCTGTAGATTTCCTACCTTAGTCCTAGAAGCCACCATTTCCTCTACGAACCCTGGTTCCCTCTATTGGAGAATGGCATTAGGAACCAAGATCTGGGTGATAGGTGTGCTCATTTGCTAGTGTGGTGTTGCTTCTTGGCTGTCTTAGCTGACAGAGCAAGAAATGTATATGTGTATAGTAACCCTTTTATATACCTGTATCTATAAGTATTTCTATATGTAACTGTATGACCTATATTAAGCTAAACAAGAGTTCAGACTGGTGTGTCCAACTCTAATTCCTTTACCACATGGATCATTCTTTTTTGCTCCTCTTATTATTTGTAAATTTCTGCTTTAAAAATGAGAACCATGGCTCTCATCATTCATCATACATTTTCTTCATTGTTCAATTCCAGGTTACATGTATAGCAGAATCAGAATTGTTAACCTATACTACCATGGAAAACAACTTTATCAGCTAGAGTACCGTGTTTCTATGCAGTTTATTTTGCCTTTAAATTTACAGACTCCAGTCACTTCTAAAGCCAGCTAGGTCAGCAACATTTCTCCTCCCCTTTCATGAAATTGTTTCGTAAATTTATAATACAGTTACAGTCTCTTGCGACAGTCTGCATTCCTTCCAGGGATCCTCTGACCTGCTAAATTATTTGACTCACCAAAGGCATATACACCAAAGTTTACTCTTTGTGTAGTAAAATTCTGTGAGTTCTTACAAATGCATAGCGTTGTGTAACTACCATTACAGTAGCATACAGGACAGTTTCATTGCCCTAAAAATCCTGTGTGTCACCTTCTCAACTCTGTCTCAATTTCCCTCAACCCCAGGAATTCACACGCTATCTTTTTATTTAGTTTCATCTTTGTAGTTTCGCTTTCTATAGAATGTCATAATAATTGAATTATAGAGTAGATAGCCTTTTCAGACTGCCTTCTTTCACTTAGTCCTAGGCATTTATGGTTCATCTATGTCTTTTTGTGATTTGATAGCTCACTTTTTTTTTTTTTTGAGATGGAGTTTTGCTCTTGTTACCCAGGCTGGAGTGCAATGGCGTGATCTTGGCTCACTGCAACCTCCACCTCCTGGGTTCAGAAAATTCTCCTGCCTCAGCCTCCTGAGTAGCTGGGATTACAGGCCCGCGCCACCATGCCCAGCTATTTTTTTTTGTATTTTTAGTAGACACGGGGTTTCACCATGTTAACCAGGATGGTCTCGATCTGTTGACCTCGTGATCTACACACCTCGGCCTCCCAAAGTGCTGGGATTACAGGCGTGAGCCACTGCGCCCAGCAGCTCACGTTTTTAAAATCACTGAATGTTGCCTCATGTGACTATACCACAAGTCATCTGTTCACCTATTAAAGAACATCTTAGCTGCTTCTAGTTTTTGACAATTATCAATAAAACTGCTAAAACATTCATGTGCAGGTTTTTGTGCAGACGTAAGTTGTCAGATCATGTGGACAAATACCAGAAGTGTGACTGCTGAATTGCATGATAAGACTATGTTTTTGTAAGAAATTGCCAAAATATCTTCCAAAGTAGCTGCACCATTTTGCATTCCCACCAGCAACAAACGAGAGTTTCTTTGCTCTGCTCTGCCTTTTTGCCAGTATTTAACGTCAGTTTTGGGATTTTTGCCATTCTAATAGATGTGCAGTAGTATCTCATTGTTTTAATGTAAATTCCCTAGTGATAAATGGCGTGGACAATGTTTTTATATGTTTATCTTTGGTGAGGTATCTATTCAAATTTTTTATCCACATTTAACTTAGGGGTTTAAAATTATTGTTGCATTTTAAGAATTCTTTACATATTTTGGATACAAGTCCTTTAGCAAATATTTATTTTATAAATAATTACCTCCGGTCTATGGATTTTATTTACATTTTCTTTTTTTTTCATAAAGTACGTGTTTATTATTACCATAGGCCTACAGTCCCCAGTATTCTTAATCCATCTTGCCTGAGAAGTATCACACTCATACCTATTAATCAGCTCACACATTTAATCAACGGATTTTGGCAGCTGTAGGGGGGTCTTTTCATCCATATCGTCCCTGGAATTAAGTGTCCTGCTATACCCGTGCAGATTCAGCAGCATCTGTCAAGAGTTTCAGTCCCATTTGCAGAGGAAAGGCTCTGTGGCTTTGGCCGGTGCTCTCCGTAGGTGCTGTGACTGGACCCAGCCCATCTTCACCTCTGTTAGGCTTCTGGGTCTTTCTCCACACTGTGCCTTGTCCAATCACAAGACTTGAACGGAGACGGCGGTCTGGCCTAGGCTCTTCTGAGTGGGATATCCGCAGGCCAAAAATCGGAGTCAGGATTCGAAGCCGTGCGCCCAGAATGACCCCTCAACGCCGAGGCCAGAATAGAGGCCAGAAGGGAAAGTAAGCGGCCTCAGCCCAGCGCAGCCCAGGCTTAAATGTTTCCGCCCGGGCCCCTCTGGCTACCTGGTGGTGGCCCTGAGCCGTCCCAGAGGCCGTGGCATAGCTCCCGGGTCCTGGGTGAAAGGTCTTTGAATCACTCAGCACGGCGGCCTAGGGAGCCCGCGGGCCCAGCCTCGAGGTCCTGCAGGCGGCGGGCCGCGTCTTGGCCCCGCAGCCGGGCCTGTAGCAGTGCGAAGGCTGTGAGCTGCGCCGCACGTCGGATAGACTACGACTCCGGTAGACGATCCACTAGCTGCGGGCCGTGCAGCAAGGCGGCCAGCAGCCGTCGGAGCACCATCCTCTCCCGGCGCCCGAAAACCCGGAGCGCGCCACCCTTGCCTTCTTCCTCGCGGGGCCCGACCGGACGCCCTCATTTTCTTATCAGAGCAGAAGTTATTTCACAGAGCAGAAATTATTAATTTTAATAAAGTACAGCTTATCAATTATTTATCTCTTGGATAATGCTTTTGATGTTTTCCCTAAAAACTCTTCACCAAACTCATGATCATCTAGATTTCTCCATGTTTTGTCCTAGAAGTTTTATAATTTTTTTTTTTTGAGACAGAGTCTTGCTATCACCCAGGCTGGAGTGCAGTGGCACAATCTTGGCTCACTGTAACCTCCACCTTCCGGGTTCAAATGATTCTGTCTGCCTCAGCCTCCCAAGTAGCTGGGATTACAGGTGTGTACCACCATGCCTGGCTCATTTTTGTATTTTTAGTAGAGACATGATTTCACCATGTCAGTCAGGCTGGTCTCAAACCACTGACCTCAAGTGCTCCGTTTACCTAGGCCTTCCTAAGTGCTGGGATGACAGGTGTGAGCTACTGTGCCTGCCAATTTTGTATTTTAAGGCTATGTATTAGTCCATTTTCACACTGCTGTAAAGATATTACCTGAGGTTGGGTAATTTATAAACAAAAGAGGTTTAATTGTGGAACTCACCTTCCACATAGCTGGAGGGGCCTCAGGAAGCTTACAATCATGGTGGAAGGTAAAGGGGAAGCAAGGCACATTTTTTTTTCTCCTCCTCCCCCCAACGGAGTTTCCCTCTTGTTACCCAGGCTGGAGTGCAATGGCGTGATCTTGGCCCACCGCAACCTCCGCCTCCTGAGTTCAAGCAATTCTCCTGCCTCAGCTCCCGAGTAGCTGGGACTACAGGCACGCACCACCATGCCCAGCTAATTTTTTGTATTTTTAGTAGAGACGGGGTTTCACCATATTGACCAGGATGGTCTCGTTTTCTTGACCTCGTGATCCACCCGCCTCGGCCTCCCAAAGTGCTGGGATTACAGGCGTGAGCCACCGCCCCCGGCCCAGCAAGGCACTTCTTCCATGGTAGCAGGAGAGAAAGAGAGTGCAGGGGAAACTGCCACTTTTAAACCATAAGTTCTTGTGAGAACTCCCTCTTTATCAGGAGAATAGCATGGGGGAAACCTCCCCCACAGTCCAGTCACCTCCCACCAGTTCCTTTCCTTAACATGTGGGGATTACAATTTGAGATGAGATTTAGGTGGGGACACAGAGCCAAATCATATCAGTCTACAATCCATTTTGAGTTAGTTTTTATGAAATGTGTAAGGTTTGTATTTTGATTAGTTTTTTCACATACAGAGCCCCAATTGTTTAGCCAACATTTGTTGGAAAATCTATCCTTTGTCCACAGAGTTGCCTTTGCTCTTTTGTCAAAAATAGGCTGACTATATTTGCTTGGGTTTATTTCTGGTCACCGATTCTGTTCCATTGATTTATGTGTGCATTTGTTCACCAATACCACACTGTCTTGATTACTGTTGCTTTATAGTTAAGTCTTGCAGTTGGGTAGCATCAGTCCTTCAATTTTGTTCTCTTTCTTAGGTATTGAGTTGGCTAGTTGGGATCTTTTGCCTTTTCATATACGTTTTAGAATGTTTGTCAATATACACAAAATAGATTGCTAGGATTTTGATTAGGTTTGCTCTGAATCTATTGGTCAAGTTGGGAAGAATTGACATCTTGTTAGTATTGAGTCTTCCAGTCTATGACTGTGAAATTGATTTAGATCTTCACTGATTTTGTTTATCACAGTTTTGTAGTTCTACATACAGATCCTATATATATTTTTATTAGATCTATTCATAAACACTTTATTTTTTGGTGCTGTTGTAAATAGTATTGTATTTTCATTTCAAATTTCATTTTTTAATTTCTTATATAGAGAAAAGCAATAGAGCTTTGTATATTAACCTTGTATTTTGAGACAATTTTGTAATTGCTCACAAGTTCCAGAATTCAAAAAATGTATATTATTTATTTATTTTTAGAGGCAGGGTCTCTCTGTCACCTGGGCTGGAGTACAGTGGTACAACGGTAGCTCACTGTAAGCTTGAACTTCTGGGCTCAAGTGGTCCTACTACCTCAGCCTCCTGGGTAGCTGGGATTACAGGCAGGTGCCACCATGCCTGGCTATTTTTTTAAAAAAACATTTTACTATAGAGACAGTCTTACTGTATTGCCCAGGCTGGTGTTGAACTTCTGGCCACAGCCATCCACTTACCTTGGCCCTCCAAAATGTTGAGATTACAGGTGTGAGCCACTGTGCCTAGCCTAAAATGTATTTTACATTGTGTGCGTGTGTGTTTTGGCAGTTTGTGTCTTTCAAGGAATTGGCCTATTCTATCTACATTATCAAATTCGTAGGCATAGAATTTTTTATTGTATTTCTTTATTTTCCTCTTAATGTGTATGGGTTCAGTAGCGATTGACCCCTCTTTCATTTCTGATCTTAGTAATTTGTTTTTTTTCTTGTTTAGCCCAAGAAGCTAATTAGTTTTATTAATCTTTTCAAATAATCAGCTTTGTTTAAACATTTTTTTCTGTTTTTTTAATTTCACAATTTCTGATGTAATTTGTGTTATTTCTTTTCTATGCTTATTTTATGCTTAAATTGTGCTTCTTTTTTCCTTTCCTAAGGTAGGAGCTTCGATGATTGATTTTTAGATCTTCTTTTCTAATGTATGCATTTAATGTTGTAAACATTAAGCACAGATTTGCCACATCTAACAAATTTTGGTAAGTTGTATTTTTATTTTCATTTAATTCAAAATAATTTTAAGTTTTTTTGGTACTTCTTGACTTATGTATTATTTAGAATTGTTTAGTGTTGTCTAGTTTCCTAATATTTTGGAATTTTCCAACTATCTTTCAGTTATTGTTTTCTGGTTTAATTGCACTATGATCTCCAATATACCTTGAATTATTTCCATTCTTTTAAATTGGTTAAGGTGAGTTTTATGAGCCAGAGTGTGGTTCATCTTGGTGAATGGTCTCTCTGAGCTTGAGAAGAATGTGTATTCTGTTATTACTGGATGAAGTAGTCCGTAAATATCAATTAGATTACATTGACTGACAGTGCTACTCAGTTTTACCATATCCTTACAGATTTTTTTGCCTGCTTGATCAGTCATATATGGAAAGAGGAATGTTTACGACCCTGACTAGAAGTGGATTTTTCTGTTTCCTCTTGCAATTCTATCAGTTTTTGCCTCACATATTTTGATGCTCTGTTGTTAAGTGCATACACATTAAACTTATTATATCATGTCTTCTTGGGGAATTGACCCATTTTTCAGTATATATTGCACCCATTTGTCCATGATTATCTTCCTTGGAAAATCTAGTTTGTCTGATATTAATACAGGTGTCCCAGATTTCTTTTGATTTGTATTAGCATGGTATGTCTTTTTCATCCATTTCATCTTAACTATCTGTGTCTTTATAAATATATACATTTGTGGGCCAGGCGCAATGGCTCATGCCTGTAACCCCAGCACTTCGGGAGGCTGAGGCAGGTGGATCACTTGAGGCCAGGAGTTCAAGACCAAGCTGGCCAACATGATGAAAATATGTCTCTACGAAAGACATGCACACTCTCTCTCTCTCTCTCTCTCTCTCTCTCTCTCTCTCTCTCTCTCTCTCCAGCTACTCAGGAGGCTGAAGCAGAAGAATTGATTGTATCTGGGAAACAGAGGTTGCAGTGAGCTGAGATTGTGCCACTGTACTTCAGCCTGAGACTGTCTCAGAAAATACACACACACACACACACACAACACACACACTAAACACACACATTTATGTACACACACACACATATATGTTCGTAGTTCAGATACAGGTTGATGATGGAGGTAAGCCTAAGGTATTATGAAACATGGAGCAGTAGAATTAAGTCTGCCCCAGGGAGCTGGGGACAACTTCAGAGAGAAGGTGATGGAAGTTTTGAGTTGATTCTTGAAGGAGGAGAAAGTGTTTGTGCTTATAAAGGAAGGCGCAATGTATTTCAGGGTGGAGAAGGGGGTGTTTCCTGGAATGAAGTAGGGTTGAGGGTGCGGTGGGAGATGATGTTGGGAATCGAGTTTGGATAGGTCAAGTGAGGGGATCATGCCAAAAAGAGAAATGCTAAGCAAATGGGTTCAGCTTGTATCCTGAAGATGAAGGACAAGGGAATCCTGGCACTCAAAGTGTGACCCAGGAACCAACATCCCACCTGGGAGATTGTTTTATAAATGTAAAATTTTGGGCTCCACTCAAGACCTACTGAGTCAGAGTCTTTATTTTAACAATTTCCCAGGGGACTCCCATACACTTCAAAGTTTGAGAAGTGCCACTATCACAAGTTCTGTGCTGGGATTACAATGGCCAGATCTGTATTTTGGAAGTCTGTATTTTTTCTGGGGCAATTTCATTTCTCCAACGAAAAATCTTCCAACTTCTTGTCTGGGGCCATATGCCTGGCAACCAGTGTTGTGAGAGCAGGTGGGGAGTGGCTGCTGTGAATTCCAATGTCGGTGTGTGAAGTTTATAATTAAAATTAATCTCTTAGCGTTAGTCCTCATCCTTGCCATTTTTGACATTATCTTGCCCAATCTGGACCTTCTGCAGAGAGTAAACTTCTGGTTTCTTGAATGGGGTGAGGGGGGACATCGTTTGGTGGGGGAAAGAATCTGGGGGGTCTAGTTTTATACACATTTATCAGTCTTCTTATTCTCAGCCCTGATGGTCTGTGGTGCTTCCATGTATGAATGAATAAATTGGCTTATTTCTTAAAGATAATAGCTAGAACCATACCTTCCTCTGCTCTGTTAGGAGAGGCATGACTTCTCTATCTACTTTCTGTTTTCTAAAGTTCTGTAGGCTGGCACATGAGTAATCCAAGCACTTTGGGAGGCTGAGACGGGCGGATCACCTGAGGTAAGGAGTTTGAGACCAGCCTGGCCAACATGGTGAAACCTCATCTCTACTGAAAATACAAAAATTAGCCAGGCATGGTGGTGCGTGCTATAGTCCCAGCTACTCAAAAGGCTGAGGTGGGAGAATCGCTTGAACCTGGGATGCAGAGGTTGCAGTGAGCCAAGATCATACCACACACAGCCTGGGTCTGGGTCTCTAAATAAATAAGTAAATAAATAAAATTCTGAGCTCTCTCAAGCATACCTCTTTGTACTTGCAGGTGTTCATTCTTTTAACGAATATTTAATTGCGTTTAGGAGGAAGAGGGCTTCTTTCATGTTTAACAGACACTTTCCGAGATTCCTCTTAATCGCTCTTGTTTTACAAGTAACTTTTAAAAAAATCAACTCTACACATCAATAAAATGCACAGACTTTAAGTGTGGTCTTTGATGAGTTTTGATCCATAATCAAGATACACAACATTTTTATCAGCCTGTAAATTTCCCTTCTGTGGTAGGCAGCTTCTGGAATGGTCCTCAGTGACTCCCACCTCCTGGTATTCACTTTCTATGTTGAGCGTGAGCTACACCTTTCGACTTGATTCTAATGAATAGAATACAGCCAAGGTAATGGGGCATTACTTCTGAGATTAGACTGCAAAAGATCGTGACTTCCATCTTGCTGCCATTCTCTTGCTCTCTTGGCCTCTTGCTTGTTTACTCTGATAAAGCCAGCTTCAATATTGTAAGCTTCCTTATGGAGAGGCCCATATGTCAAGAAACTGAGGATGTCCTCTGGCCAACAGATTATGAAGAAATGGGACCCTCAGTCCAACAACCAGCAGAGAACAGAATCCTGCCAACAACCCCCTGAGAGAGCTGAGAAGTAGATCTACCCCCAGAGGAGCCTTAACATAACTGCAGACTCAGCCAACACATTGACTGCAGCCTAGTGACACACTCAGAGCTAGAGGAATCAGTTGAGTCATGCCAGATTTTTGACCCACAGAAACTGACAAATAATACATATGTTAAGACACTAAGCCACTAAGTTTCAGGATAATTTGTCATAAAGCAATAGATAACTAATATACCTCCTGGCCCTTGGCAGTCAACCTCTTCCAACCCCAACTTCAGGTATACACTAGAACATATCCCTTTGTCATGATAAATTTGTTTTTCTTTTCTAGGATTTCAAATAATTTAGTATTTTTTTCTAAATTGTTCATCTCGTTGCATTAACTAGGCATTTGTTCATGTTTATTGCTGAGTAATATTCCATTGGATGAATATACCATAATTTGTTTTTCCATTAATCTACTGATAAATATTTGGGTTGTTTAGTGTTTTGTATTATGAATAAAACTGCTATGAACATGCTCGTGTAATCTTTATTTCTAGGAATGCATTTCTGGGTAATATGGTAAGAGTAGGCTTTTATGTTTATCTTTTTAAGAAATGACAGAAATGTCTTCCACAGTGTTTGTACCCTTTTCAAGATTCCTCTTTCTCTGGCTTTCAAGCAGTTGAAAATGATGCACTTTGGTGTGGATTTCTTTAGATTTATCCTACTTATGATTCTTTGAGATTCTTGGACTTATAGATTAATGCTTTTCTTTCAATTGGGAAAACTTTGGCACTATTTCTTTCTTTTTTTTTTCCTTTCTTGAGACAGAGTCTTGCTCTTTCGCCAGGCTGGAATGCAGTGGCATAATCTCAGCTCACAGCAACCTCTGCCTCCCAGATTCAAGAGATTCCCCTGCCTCAGCCTCTTAAGTAGCTGGGACTACAGGTACACACTACCATACCCGGCTAATTTTTTGTATTTTAATAGAGACAGGGTTTTGCCATGGCCAGGATGGTCTCGATATCCTGACCTAATGATCCGCCTGCCTCGGCGTCCCAAAGTGCTGGGATTACAGGAGTGAGCCATGGTGCCCGGCCAACTTTGGCATTATTTCTTTAACTTTTAGTCTTCTTTTCCTTCTGGGACTCTAATTACACATATGTTGGACTACACAATATTTTTCCGCATATCTCTTAGTCTCTTTTCTTCAACATTTTTTATATCTATTATTTGAAGTGGATAATTTCTGTTGATTTATTTGCAAATTCACTGATTCTTCCTCCGTCTTCATTCTACTGTTGAATGCATTTAGCGCATTTTTTTATATTAGTTATTGTACTTTTCAGATCTAGAATTCCTAATGGTTTCCATTTATCTGGTGACACTTTCTGTCCACTTATTAGGATCATATTTTCATTTAATCATTCACACTTTTTAAATACTTTAAATATATTTATAAAAATGATTTGAAATATTTGCCAAATCCAACATCTTGGGCCACTGATAGTCACTTTCTTTTTTTTTTTTT
>JAPYYA010005891.1:0-10339 GCA_028533165.1 Leontopithecus rosalia | reverse complement strand
ATTCGGCTCTTGAAACTTGTGCATGCTTCACAAAGTTCTCCTGTTGTGTTTTTCAGTTCCTTCAATTCATTGATATTCCTCTCTAAGTTGTCCATTCTTGTTATCATTTCCTTGAATCTTTTTTCAAATCTTTTTTCAAGGTTCTTACTTTCTTTGCACTGATTTAGAACATGTTCTTTTATCTCACAGAAGTTTCTCATTACCCACCTTCTGAAGTCTGATTCCGTCATTTCATCACTCTCATTCTCCGTCTGCTTTGTTCCCTTGCTGGTGAGGAGTTTTGGTCTTTTGTAGGTGGTGAGGTCTTCTGGTTTCAGGTGTCTTCCTCCTTTTTGCACTGGTTTCTTCCCATCTTTGTGGATTTATCCACCTGTCATCTGAATAGTTGCTGATTTTTCAATTGGGTCTCTGAGTAGACGCCCAGATTGTTGATGATGAAGTATTTCTGTTTCTTAGTTTTCCTTCTAACAGTCTAGCCCCTCTGCTGTAAGACTGCTGAGTTGCACTCCGGGCCCTGCTTGCCTGGGGTACACCTGTTGCAGTTGCGGAACAGTGAGGGATGCCACCAGTTTCTTCTTCTATCTTTGTCCCAGAATGATGCCCGCCAAATGTCAGTCTGATCAGTCCTTTTTGAGGTGATTCTTTGTGTATACGTGGGTCAGGGAGCTGCTTGAGGTGACACTCTGTACTTTATAGGAGCTCAAGTGCTGATCTGTGAGCTCCGTTGTTCATTCAGTGTTGCTAGTCAAGTACTTTTAAGTCTGTTGCAGCAGAACTCCTGAAACCCCTTTTATTCCTCAGCTTCTCTGTCTCGGGGAGTTAGGGCTTTATTTGTGAGTATCCATTGCACTGTCCTGCCCAGCTAGGAGGCAGTCTAGTCACTATTTGGCTGCCGACGCTCCGCCCTGCTGGCGTGAGGTCCGCCCTTTTGCTGTGGGCTCTGTCCCTGCTGTTTTGGGCTCCGCCCTGCTGACGTAGTCTCCGCCCTGCTGATGTGGGCTCTGCCCTGTTGGCAGAGTCTCCCTGTTATGGTGGGTTGCCTCAGCAACGGCTGACTGCGTTAGCAATGGGCAGGTACCTCAGTAGGGGCGGAAACTCTCGGCAATGATGGACGCCCCTCCCCCACCGAGCTGCACAGCCCTGGGTTCAGCTGTGCCCGCAGTGGAACTCTCAACCCCAAGTGCTCCGAATCGCCGTATTGCTTGTCCCTGTGGGGGTGGGACCCGTCGAGCCTGATCACTTGGTTCTCTGCCTCCGAGCCTTTTTGCTTTTTGCTTTTTTTTTTTAAGTTGTAGGGTTGACTCTCTCCCAGATGCCTCAGCTTCCGGCCAAAAGGGCACCGGGATCTGTGTGATTTCCCGTGCAGCGACCTGCTGCGCTGGTTCACAGTTCACTTCCCAGAAATCTCCTGGTCTGGCTCACTGTCCAAATTCCATTCAATCCGATGAACATGGCAATCTGCCCTCCCAAGTCTCAAATTGCCGGTTTAACAGGGCACCCAGACCCGTGTGTTTTGTGCACCATGCCGCTGCGCTGTGGCGCCGGCTGCCTGGCCACGCCAGCAGAGACCGCTGTGCTGGTGTCCTGCATCCCTCTTACACCTGGGCTTTTCCCCGCTCTGTGGGCTATAAAGATCCATCTGGAAATGCAGTGTGAACTCATCCTCTGCGTCTTGACTGAGAGCTACAATTGTGAGTTGCTTCTAGAGTGCCATCTTCCCCCTCCCTCCTATACTTCCTTTCTATATGGGTGCCTTTTTTTTTTGCCTAATTGCTCTGGCTGGGACTGGGACTTCTACTACTGTGTTGAACAGAAGGGGTGAGAGTGAGGATCCTTATCTTGTTTCTGATCTTACAGGAAAAGCTTTTAATTTTTCATCAATCAGGATGATGATGTCTGTGGGATTATCACATAGGAGCTTTATTGTGTTGAAGACATTCCTTCTGTCACTAATTCAATGAGAGTTATTATTGTGAAAGGATGTTGAATTTTGTCAAATACTTTTTCTATGAATTTTGTTCTTCATTCTGTTAATACAATGAATATCATTTTTTGATCTATCTTGAACCACTCTTTCATCCTAGGGATAAATTCCACTTGATCATGGTGAATGAATCTTTTAATGTACTGTTGAGTATGATTTGCTAGTATTTTGTTGAGGATTTTTTTTTCATCCATGTTAATCTGTGATACTATTCTATAGTTTTCTTGTCTTGTAATGACTTTTTCTGACTTTGCTATCAGTGTGATGTTGGCCTCAAAAATTAGTTTGGAAGTATTCTCTTCTTTTCAACTTTTTTTGAAGACATTGAGAAGGATTGGTATTAGTTATTCTTTAAATGTTTGTTAGATTTCAGCCAGGAAGCCATTGAGTGCTGGACATTTTTATGATGGGAGGCTTTTAATTACTGATCCAGTCTTCTTTACTCATTATTGATTTATTTAGATTTATAATTTCTTCATAATTAAGTTGTATGTGTCTGAGAATATATTCATTTTTCTAGGTTTTTAGACTTGTTTTGGTGTATAGATGTCCATAGTAGTCTCCTATGATCCTTTGTATTTCTGTGTTATCAATTCTAATGTCTTTTCTTTCATTTTATTTATTTGAGTCATTTTCTTTTTGTCTTAGTTGATTTGGCTAAGGGCTTGTCAATTTTGTTTGGCTTCTCAAAAAACAGCTTTTAGTTTATGAATCTTTGTTACTGGTTTTCTGGTCTCTATTTACTTCTGGTCTGATTTTCGCTATTTCCTTCCTCATGCTAACTTTGAGCTTTGTTCTTCCTTCTGTAGTTGCTTGAGTTGCACTGTTAGGCTGTTTATTTGAAATCCTTCTTTTTTTTATGTAGGCATTTATTGCTATAAACATCCCTCTTATAAATGCTTTTGCTGCATCTCATGTTTTGGTGTGTTATGTTTCCATTTTCATTTGTCTCAAGGTATTTATAAATTTTTTTGACTGTATAGTTGTTCAGAAGCACATTGTTTAATTTCCACATATTTGTTAATTTTCCATTTTCATCCTGTATTGATTTCTTGTTTCATACCATTATTGTTGAAAAAAATATTTGATGTGGTTTTAATATTAAATTTGTTAAAACTTGTTTTGTGGACTAATATATGATCTATCCTGCAGAGTTTTCTGTGTGCATGTAAACAGAATGTGTATTATGTTGCTGTTGGGTAGAATGTTCTGCAATGTCTGTTAAGTCTATTGTTTCCTTATTGATTGACTCTCTGATTGATTTATTGATACTGTTGAAAGTGAGTTACTGTAATTACATACTATTACGGTGTTACAGTCTATGAGTCCCCTCAGATCTATTAGTGTTTGCTTTATGTATTTAGGTGTGCCAATGTTGGGTACATATATATTTATAATTCTTATATACTCTTGATGAATTGACCCCTTTACCACTATATGATGACTTTATTCTCTCTTCTTATAGCTTTTGACCTAAAGTTTTTTTTGTTTAAAATAAGTATGGCTACTTCTGTTCTGTTTTTGTTTCTATTTGGAAGGAATATTATTTTTCATTCCTTTACTTTCATTCTGAGTGTTTTTTAAGTTGAAGTGAATTTCTTGTAGGCAGAATACAGTTGATTCTTTTTCTAAAAAAAAACAATTAAGCCACTCTATTCCTTTTGTTTGGAGAATTTAATGCATTTACATTAAAAGTAATTGCTGATAGATAAGAACTCATTGGTGTCATTTTGTTCATTATTTTCTGATTGTTTTGTAGATCCTTTCTTTTTCTTCCTTTCTTGCTTGCTTTCTCTGTGGTTTGATGGCCTCCTGTAGTGGTGTGCTTTGAATCTTTTCTTTTTTATCTTTTGTGTATCTATTGTAGGCTTTTGTCCTATGACTACCCTGAGGGTTTCATAAAATATTTTAAACTTATAACCAGCTATTCTAAGTCTATAACAACTTAATTTTGTCAATAACAGTTTTTCTCCTCCTACTTCCATGTTTCATAATTTTGCTGTCACATTTTACATCTTTTTATAATTTGTATCCCTTAGCAAATTATTGTAGCTTTAGTTGTCTTTATTAGTTTTGCCTTATAACCTGTATACTAAAGATATAATTGATTTATTCATCATCATTACAGGGTTAGAGTGTTCTGGGTTTGACAATGTAATTACTTTTATGAGTTAGTTTTTTATTCCATATGTTTTCATGTTACTAATTTGTATCTTCTTCCTTTAGTTTTAAGAACTACCTTCAACATTTCTTATGACAGGTCTAGTGTTGACAAACTCTCTCAGTTTTTGTTTGTCTGATGAAGTCTTTATCACTCCTTTATTTTTGAAAGATAGAATTGATGGGCAAAGTATTCTTGGTTGGCAGATTTTTATTTTTCGATCAGATTTTTGAAATACAGCATCCCACTCCCTTTTGGCTTGCAAGGTGCTGAAAAACCCCTGTAAGATAATCTTACAGGGGTTCCGTTGTACATAACAATTTGGTTTTTTTCTTGCAGCTTTCAGAAATCCCTTTGTCTAGCTTTTGATAGTTTGATTATGATGTGCCCTAGTGTGAGTCCCTTTGGACTAATTTTACTTTATGTACTTTAGGCTTTCTGAATATCTTCTCCTCAGACTTGGGATGTTTTCTGCCATTATTTCTTTAAATATGTTTTCTCTCTCTCCCTCTTCTTTTGGCATATCAATAATTCCTAATTTGTCCTGCTTAATGTTGTTTATAAGCTATCTTCATTCTTTTAAATTATTTTTTTCTCCTCAGATTGGATGATTTCCAGTGACCTGTCTTCAAGTTCACCGATCCTCCCTTTTGATGTTTTAATCTGCTGACAAATTTCTTTACTGAAGTTTTCAATACTGTTATAGTATTCTTTAGCTCTATAATTTCTGTTTGGTACTTCAAATATTTTCTATCTCTTTGAGGGAATTTTCAGTTTGTTCTTGCATTGGTTTCCTTACCTTGATGAGCAACTTTTTGGTAATTATTTTGAATTCCCTGTTGGTCAGACCACATATCTTCACTTCACTTCACTTGGGCCAGTTTTTGCAGATTCATGTTGTTTTTTAATTTGGAATGTATTTCCATATTTATTTGTTTTTCTTGACTCTCTGTTTTGGGTCTGTGCATTAGATAAGACAGCTGCCTTTTCCAGGCCTGTCAGACTGGCCTTCTGTAAGAGAAAAATCTCACCAATTTGCCTTGCCAAAGATTTTAAGGTACTTTTCAAATCTTTGTGATTTGAAAAGTACTCTATTTTTGATGCAGCTGCTCCTCCTCCCAAATTAGAATATGCCATGTTCTGTCAGTACCCTAAGACCAGTAAGGTAGGAGAAGCCAGTCTCTCTGATGTAGCTGGAAAAACTGGGGATATTGGGTATTTATTTCAGCTACTAAACTCATGGTGAAGCTGAGTATGGTTGTTTATCTCCTACTCTTTCTGCACTAAGCTAGGGAGGGGATCTGTGACAAAATCTTGTACCAGAGTTCAGCCTGCATCCTTTGATCTTGAGGAGATAGCTGAAGGAAGTATCTTGTTGTATGTCCACCTCTTTGTTTTCTGTAATCTAGGGCCACTGAGGAATGCAAACCCCTATCAACTTTTGGAGCTAGATCATTAAGGAGACAGTCCCTTTGTTGAGAGCTATAAATTTGTGGCACTTGGTACATGGACAAACTCCTTCCAGGAAGAGTAGGTAGACCTGGGCATGAGGAAAGCCTTGAGAATTGCCAAGCTCTGGCTCAGGCTGCTGGAGGGTTGCTGTTTGTCTTCCCTATTAGCTCCCTTATGCAAGTTCATTAGGAGCCGGGCTGTCATAGAGCCACTGGAAGAGTATATAGTGAGCCCCTTCTGGGGAGAAAAATGGTAGCTGTATGTTTCAGCCTCATTTTTGCACTGTTTTCAGGAAGTTAGCCTCTAGAAGTGTTTCTATGTCCATCTTAAAACACCTTTATGTTCTATGATCTAGAGATGCTCACATATGCCTCATCTCTTCTGCTCTCAGAGCTAGGAGGCTTTTAGGATACAGTTCCTCAGAAAGTAGTAATGAAAGTTGGGGTACTCATTGCATGACATAAATCCCTTCTGCAGAGAAACAGGAAGCTGCTTCTTAAAAGCCCCTTCTCTACACTGCTCCCAGGGATGGAGCTTCTGGAAGAGCTGTGTATCTCTATAAAACTGCCACTTTTCTCCTATAGCCTAGTGATACTTGTATATGCTTAATCTCCTTCACTCCTAGAGTTGGTTAAGTCAGAGCCAAACTGTGGGGAAGCTTAGAGTTAAGGCATTACATATGAGCTCTATACCCTATTCTCCACAGGCAGCTAAGTTTGGGGTTTAGCTGCCGATTATATTGTGTTGTGGCTGGGGTAGCATCTGTGCTTCAGCATGCCTAAGCTTTTCCTATTCATTCAGTGTGGATATTTTTCAGTTGCCTGGTAGGGTCAGAGTCTCTCAACTGATTTCTGACTTTCTCTCAGAGGAAATTGATCTATTAATAGATGTTTATTTGGTGTGTCCAAGGGTGAAGGGAGAGACAAGGGCCTCCTAGTCTGCCAAGTTACTGAGGACACCTCCTTTTCTCTTACATCTCCTTGTTTTTTAAGACCTTGCCCTCTGTAACTTAATACCTAGTATTATCTTTGTAATGTGGTTGACTTCCTGTGCCCTACTTGGAACAGCATGATTGTTCAAAAATGTGTATTAAATGAATGCATTGACTCTGTGTTAAAAATATTAGAAAAGCCTACCCCTGCTTCTTCAGAACTCCTTCCGCAGAGAGACGGTCACATCAAGGACAATTGTTCCAATGGTAACACTTGTTTTACAAATTACCAGACTAATCAAATGACAGACATTTAGTGGGTATGTGTAGAGTAGGCAGACATAGGGACAGAATTCTCAATAGATAGACTGAACAAATGCTTAGATCACCAGTAAATGGGGACATGCAAATAGAACAAAATATGGATATAGATTTTGATATTTTAAAAATGTATTGCATCATTATTATGCTAAGAGTTTGAACTTGGTTGAAATTCTCTTTTACTTTGGGGTTTAGATCTAAAAAAAATTGTATTACATATGGTGGGTAGTTGTGGGATATGAAGCATAATCTTTTTAATGCTGAGGACTTTTAAAGATCTTCATCCAGCCCTGGAGGGTATTGCCTCTGATCAAATTATGCTCAGAGTTTAATGTCCTTGCTTCCAAAAAAAATCTGTCAGTTTCTGAGATCATAGCATAGAGCGGGGAAAAAGCTGTCACAATTCTGGAATGAAGTTTGAAGAGATTGGAGCTTGAGAGAATAGGCAATAATATCCTTTCAGGAAGACAAAACATTTACTTCAAGCTTTCAGCTTTGCTGGTGACTGGTGAGCACTTAGGGACAAAGTCCCAGTAGAGAGGGCAGGAAAGGCCTGCCCAGCTGGTCACCTTCACTCAGCATCATTTGCTACCCTGGAGACAATGTGATTGACCCTCTGCCTCCCATGCACTCCTTGGGCAGTAGGTTGCCCCTTTCTGATGAACTTTCTTCATTCAGAACTGTTCTGGAGGCACATCCTGATGTGATTTTACCTTTGTGAAGCATTTCATAGGTGACCGTAGAGATATTCATGGATGACTCTGCAGTCATCCATGATTCTACAGATATTTATTAAGACCCAGAAATATCTAGAGATGGTCTTTACTGAATGGATTTCCATTTCTTGTAAAAGAAAAAAAGAAAAGAAAAGGCTCAAATGAAGACAAGTAGTGAGATATGAGATCAGAGGAAAATAAGGAGAGTTCACAGACGCAGTCATGACATAAATCAAAGATAGAGATGTTTAACTTAGAGAACAGAGGAGAATTCAACCACATGGACAGAAAGAAAACATGCAAAGACAGCTTGTTAAATTAAATTTTCTGCTGTTTATCAAGTTGAATATTTTCATCTTCCCTTATACTGACATAGATGTCTCTCTGGTGAAATCATTTCAGTGACCGAGAAAGGCTGAGTAATATTCACTGCTGGCCTTGTCTAGGAGTGTCCTCTGGGACACCGTCATTGTTTGCACTGCTTGGGTTGAGTGATGCAAGTCACAAGCAGCAACCTGCAATAGTGCTATCCTCTCTGAGTGCCTGGGGCCTTGTTCTAGACAATATTTCTTTTTAGGCTAAGGAGTGGCAGACTGCCTACATTGCTTTCTTCCCAGTATCAAATGAAACCTTCCTTAAGTGTTACTACATGTTAATAAACATAGTCACTGAAACCCACTTAAAAAGAATGACCTGTTTATGAAAGAAACCTTCTGAAAGACAGAATATTTTTCCCTGTGGGCTAAAGCTTAGGCAGAAAAACAAAGAGCTCTTTCAAAGGCTTAAAACATGATGGAGGATGGATTCTGACTTTCCAACTACAAAAATAATGATGCTTTAAGCATCAATACCTGTCTTGCTCCAGGGAGTTGTAAATATACTTTACAGACCAGGCTGAGCCTTTCCAACTTTTTACCTCAGTGCTCTTTGAACCCTTAAAGGGAAGTGTTTTTGGCCCCAATTTGCACACTGAGAAACTGAGGCATAAGAAATCTAAGCAATTTGTCCAATGCCACCAGATAACTTATAAGTGAAGTAAAGAATAGAACAACATGAAGCCGAATGCTTCCATGACACCTGAGCATCTGCCATCAGGAATAGTTGCCTTATTTTTCTCTAATTGATCTCCTTCTTTTTTGTTTCCTCTTTATCTTTCATTTTCTGATTCATTAATTCTTAGCTCTTGTCAATGAATTGGGGCCAGTGTGAATGTTGGCACATCCATCAGAAAGTCTGTGTCGGTCCAGGAGACAAAGAATCCACAGCGTATATCAGCCAGCTTGTGCAGGTTGTTGCAGTTCCTTTGAACAATACTGTTAGCAAAACTCATCTTGAAAAGAATATTCTTTAGTACTAACCTATTTTATATTTCTATATACACTACTCTAAAGTGCAGATGCTCCTTAACTTACAATGCAGTTAGATCTTGATGAACCCATCATAAGTTGAAAATATCCTAGTTGGAAATACATTTTATAAACCTAACCTATTGAACATCATAACTTAGCCTCGCCTATCTTGAATGTGCCCAGAATATCTGTGTTAGCTTATATTTGAGAAAATTAACTAGCACAAATCCTAGTTTGTTAGATGGTGTTGAATATCTCATGTAATTTATTGAATACTGTATTGAAAGTGAAAAGCAGAATTGTTGTAGGGGTACCCAAAGCATGGTTGCTACTGAGTGCATCTTGCTTTTGCACTACCATGAAGTTGAAAAAGTGTATGTTGGAGTCTACAGCTTATGTAAACCAGTTTGTGCAGCTTGTTGCTGTTCCTTTGAACAATGAGATATTAGCAAAACTTATCTTGAAAACAAGATAAACCATCATAAATGGGGTACTATGTGTATACAATTTTACATTTTGACATTAAAAAAAATCTCCGGTATTTGGCTTTTAAAAAAAATAAATGGTGCCTGAATAGCTCTCAGTTCCCCACTGTGGTTAGTCTCCTCGCTGTCAAATATACATTTATTTGCTTATTCATTTTTTAATTTGATAACTATTTGTTTTGAACTTACTTTTGGCACAGCATTGGCTTTGTAATGAATACTGTACAACAGATCAAAATCTATAAAGTTTTATTTATTTATTTATTGCATTTTAGGTTTTGGGGTACATGTGCAGAGCATGAAAGATAGTTACATAGGTACACACATGGCAGTGTGTTTTGCTGCCTTCCTCCCCTTCACCCACATTTGGCATTTCTCCCCAGGCTATCCCTTCCCAGCTCCCCCCCTACTGTCCCTCCCCTATTCCCCCCAATAAACCCCACTGTGTAGTGCTCCCTTCCCTGTGTCCATGTGTTCTCATTTTTCCTCACCTGCCTATGAGTGAGAATATGCGGTATTTCATTTTCTGTTCTTGTGTCAGTTTGCTGAGAATGATGTTCTCCAGATTCATCCATGTCCGTACAAAAGACACGAACTTGTCATTTTTGATTGCTGCATAATATTCCATGGTATATATGTGCCACATTTTCCAGTCCAGTCTATCATTGATGGGCATTTGGGTTGATTCCAGGTCTTTGCTATTGTAAACAGTGCTGCAATGAACATTCGTGTGCATGTGTCTTTATAGTAGAATGATTTATAGTCCTTTGGACATATACCCAGTAATGGGATTGCTGGGTCAAATGGAATTTCTCTTTCTATGGCCTTGAGGAATTTCCACACTGTCTTCCACAATGGTTGAACTAATTTACACTCCCACCAACAGTGTAAAAGTGTTCCTATTCCTCCACATCCTCTCCAGCATCTGTTGTCTCCTGAT
>JAPYYA010005890.1:0-10340 GCA_028533165.1 Leontopithecus rosalia | reverse complement strand
CTTAATTGCTGCCTCAACTTCAGACCTTGTTATTGGTCTGTTCATAGTTTTGGCTTCCTTCTGTTTTAGGCTTGGGAGGACACAAGTGTCCAGGAATTTATCCATTTCTTGCAGGTTTACTACTTTATGTGCATAGAGTTGTTTGTAATATTCTCTGATGATGGTTTGAATTTCTGTGGAATCTGTGGTGATTTCCCATTTATTGTTTTTGATTGCATCTATTTGGCTATTCTCTCTTTTCTTTTTTATCAATCTGGCTAGTGGTCTATTTTGTTGATCTTTTCAAAAAACCAGCTCTTGGATTTATTTATTTTTTGAAGGGCTTTTTGTGTCTCTATCTCCTTCAGTTCTGCTCTGATCTTAGTTATTTCTTGTCTTCTGCTAGGTTTTGAGTTTTTTTGATCTTGCTCCTCCAGCTCTTTCAATTTTGACGATAGGGTGTCAATTTTGGATCTCTCCACTCTTCTCATGTCGGCACTTATTGCCATATATTTTCCTCTAGATACTGCTTTAAATGTGTCCCAGAGATTCTGGTATGCTGTGTCTTTGTTCTTGTTGGTTTAGAAGAACTTCTTTATTTCTGCCTTCATTTCATTCTTTATCCAGTCAGCCCGATCACCTGGCTCCCTGCCTAAGAGCCCTTTTTTTTTAAGTTGAATGGTTGACTCTCTCCCAGGTGTTCCAGTTGCCTGCTGAAAGGGCACCAAGCTCTGTGTGATTTCTTGTGCAGCGACCCACTGCACCAGCTGGAACAACGTTGTTGCCCGGGAATCTCCTGGCCTGGCTTTCTGTTTAAGTCCCGTTTAATCAGATGCATGTGCTAATCTGCCTTCCGAAATCTCCAATTGCTGGTTTAACAGGGCAAGCAAAGCAGTGTATTTTGTACGGAGTGCTGCTGCGCTGTGGACCTGGCCCAGACAGCTGCACTGGTCCAAACAGCCACGCTGGCGGCCCGTGGGGCTCCTACACTTGGGAATCTCCTGGTCTGTGGGCAATAAAGATCTGTCTGGAAATGTGGCATCCACTCACCTTCTCCGCTTTCACTGGGAGCTGCAATCCTGAGTTGGTCTTACAGCGC
The DNA here is from genome assembly GCA_028533165.1 of Leontopithecus rosalia. Lineage (NCBI taxonomy): Eukaryota > Metazoa > Chordata > Mammalia > Primates > Cebidae > Leontopithecus > Leontopithecus rosalia. Next base: position 9,262 of record JAPYYA010005890.1, on the reverse strand, counting down.
CATCTTCTCTGCCAGAAAATAATTTTTAAATGTATTCTCTAGTACCAGTAAGAGAAAAAGTAGAGAGAGATATATAATAGGGCTGGGGAAGGAGTTATTTAGCCTATAATCAGGACACTCTGATTTGAGTCTGCTTCTGATGTTTACTGTGTACATGTCGATAAGCCAGTTGACCTTTAAGCTTTTCTGTTTCCCTTATTTGCAAAATGAGGAAAATTGACGAGTTCGCTGCTTCTTAAATTTTTCCACTGAAGCCCCCTTAGGGGCAGAAAAAAGAAAACACATGACTGTGTGTGAAGATGAAACTGGTGTGTGAAGATGAAGCTGCAAGCAGCCTGCCATAAGTAAAAAATATTTTTTTTATATCCATGAAAGATTTTTTTGTACATTATTTATTATAGCATTGGCTGACAGTAAAAATTGGAACTAAGCAAAATGTTACTTAATAGACAATTGTGTACATAAAATATGACGTGGCCTTAGAATACTATGTTGCCAACAAAAGGATTGAAATTATATGTATCAAAAACATAATTCAGGGCCCTAGCTCCATTTCTGTTAGTACCCCTGTTCTTTCCTTGTGTATTTCCAGTTTGTCATCTTGCTGGGCAACCAAACCAGTGTATTTTGTACGGAGCAACCACTAATCACCAGCTAAGACCTGGGAAAACTCTGGCGTTATGCAATAAAAAGGTTCTCATATATGGAACCATTTTGGAACACCTAAATTTAAACTAATTTTTAAGAATTGCCCCTTTAAATTTTTGCTTTTTAGAATAGGAAAACTTATTTGCTCTTTGTATATGAAAGGGATTCTGAAAAAGGATTTTTCAACTGTTCAAATTTTTGAAACATCTTTACACAGGTACTATTCATTGGATCCTTACTGTTGTACAAAAGCCCATGCTTCCAGAATTGCATCAGGAGCTTTCATGAAGTTTTATTCTTCATTTTTGCCCTCCTGTGCCATAGTTAAGGGGCATTAAAAAAAACTAGCAGGGTGGGGTTGGTGGCTTACACCTGTAATCCCAGCACTTTGGGAGGGATCACTTAAGCTCAGGAGTTGGAGACCAACCTGGGCAACATGGTGAAAACCTGTCTTAAAAAAAAAAGGCTAGTGGAATCCCCCCTCCAAGCTTTCTCACTAATGCCCCACTAAGTAGAAATCTTTGAAACAGAACTATGTTATGGGAACTTTGCCAAAGAAGACCCTTCTATGCGCTTAAATTCTCCCAATGCTGGCAGCCTCTGAATAGATTGGCTTGATCCTGTGATAGACTTTGAGGGGTATGTTAGACTAGTGCTGTACCCTCTTTTTCTCAAACTTCTTGCTTTCAGGACCACCTTGTGCACTTAAAATTATTGAGAACCCCGAAGAGCTTTATATCTGGATTTCATCTTTTGAAATCAGCTGGATTTTCATATATGCTTTTGTGTTTAATCTGTTGTAATCTATTGTTTTGGTTGAAGTATATAAAGAAAATTAGGCTTTACACAGTTATATGTAGTTGTTGAAGGGAGGAGTTTTTTTTGTTTTTGTTTTGTTTTTTTATCTTCTTATTTTTCATTCCCAGGAAGTCATTCTTGAGCATGTTTGTTTATTTTTGAGACAGAGCCTTGCTCCGTCACCCAGGCTGGAGTGCAGTGGTGCAATCTTGGCTCACTGCAACCTCTACCCTCCTGGGCTCAAGTGATTCTCATGACTCAGCCACCCAAGTAGCTGGGATTACAGGTGTATGCCACTACACCTGGCTAATTTTTGTATTTTTGTAGAGATGGGGTTTTGCCATTTTGGCTAGGCTGGTCTCAAACTCCTGGCCTCAAGTGATCTGCCCACTTCAGCCTCCCAAAGTGTTGGGATTACAGGCATGAGCCACCACTCCTGACCAGGGAGGAGCATTTTAATAGCCTTTCTAGATAATTGTGGATGTTCTTTGTTATTACGTATACCAAAACTTGACGAGTCATAGCGTTAAGGTTAATTGGAATGTGGAGTCTGAGATCATATTATTAATTTTTTCTTGCCATCATACATTAAGATCCATTGGCCTTTCTTGCACCTTGAGTGGACTTTTACCCATGCATCATTTTATAGCACCATGCATAGATCATTTGGAAAATACTGGTTTGCTGTTGATGCAGATCTTCCAGATGTTGAGATATTTCTTTATGTAATATTTTTTAAAAATCACATATTATTATCATCTCTAACATCATCAGATATTTTAAGGATTGGGAAGCTGTCAGGCTCACTGTGGTAGATGCAAGTTTTCCACAATTCTTACTTTTGCTTAAATTTTATTGCTGGCAAAAAAAAAAAAAGTTGGTGGTTTTTCTTGAAGGGACAAGGCTGTTTGCTTATTTCTAGGAAAATATCTTCCAAATATCCAGAAATGAATAATCATATTTACTTGTCAGTTTGTTTTTTAGGTAAAAATGGGGTTCATGAAAAAAAGCAGCTAAGTTGAGCTCACATCTCAAAACAGACATACAGGTGGTATTCCTTGAGACAATGTTATACTTGGTATATAGTAGAAGTTCTTTATGTAAATTCCATTTAATGATAGAGAGTATTAAAAAGATGTGCAATCAAGAGTTGAGATATAATATAATTAATAATTTTTATTGCTTCATCAAAGACACTGTTAATTGAAGCTGGCTTTTTTTTTTAAACTATGAATGTATGGTGGTGGAGAAGAATACAATAATTATAGTACAGATTGGTTGCTACTGCCTTAATTTGTGCACAAGTGTACCCAACATTGCTTTTGTGCCATTAGTGTAAATGTCAATACAGTGCGTAAGTTAAATAACTCTCAGTATTATGAAATAGTTTTGACCTCAAAGGCTCTAAAACGTGTACACCAACCACAGTTTGAGAACTATTGCTTTAACCTACTAAAAAAGATTTGTCTACCCAAACATAGTATTTACATTTCACTTTTTGTAGTCTGCTACTTTATAGAGGAAGGTTTTGTTTGTTTTTCGAGACAGGGTCTTGCTATGTTGCCCAGGCTGGATTCAAACTCTGGGATTCAAGTGATCCTCCCACTTCAGCCTTCTGAATAGCTGGGAGTACAGCTGCATGCTGCCATGCCCAATTTATAGAGGAGTTTTAATAGAGTATATTTTAGCAGTAAGAAGATATAATTAGTTTCTCATTTCAGATAATAGGCCCTACTTATGCACAGACTTGTTCAAAAATCCTCATTGGTGATCTTCCTACCACCAGAGGAAGTTTTATACATATTTTTTCTTCTATTTAAAAGCTTTTTCAACAACTAGATCTGATGAAATGCCTTATAACCCTGGCATCAGGAAAGACTTTAAATTCTGAGAACCCATGCCAAGATTTCAAGAAGAAAACACTATTTGTTAATTAAAGAATACACAGATTTCTAGGGAAAATGAGTTCCTTTTGTGCCCTTTTTGCTAATATTAAAAACAACAACAGAACTATAATAGCGCATAGGTATTGGTAATTTTTATATGACAGCCACCATGCTAAGCACCTTATTATAATGAAAAATCTGCTTGGGGAATATTTATGATGAATGCCCTGCATATTTAAAGTTATTTCTTCCTGTCTTCTATGGAAAGAAAGCAGATAACTTTCTTAATACTTCTGACATTTAATAGTTTTTCAGCAACATAATCATTTTATTGCATACTTTTGGTTGTCTTCTGTGTGACCCATTTGGAATATCAGTTCGAAACATATTCTTTCATCATAGAAATCTTAGTCAAATATATGCCTTTTGTCTCTTCCATTTTTTTGGATCTCATAGCCATCTTAATTCAAGTCCCCACTGGGATTTATATGGACTATTGCAGTATTATCCTATTTTGTCCTCTTGTATCCTCTTGCTATCATGTCCAGACTATCAGGCTACCTTAAAGTTAATTGTCTTTTTATCCTTCCTGTTTATCATTTGCTCTTCATTTGTTAGGGAGATCACAGACATGTTAACCATGTTTATCTTCTGGTTTATCTAAGTAGCTTTATCCCTTGACATACCTTTCCCCTGGACATGTTACTTCTCAAGATTCCCTAGGCACACCATTTTCTTTCCTGTTTTTGCACATATATGGTTGACCCTTGAATAACATAGGGGTTGGGGTGCAGAGCCCAACCCCTGACCCCAGTCAAAACTTTGTGCACAATTTTGACTCTCCAAAAGTTTAATTACTAATAACTTACTGTTGACTGGAAGCTTTATGATAGCATAAAATGTTGATCATTAACACATATTTTGTGCATGTATTATATACTGTATTCTTCTTACAATAAAGTAAGTGAAAGAAAATAAAATGTTATTAAGAAAATCAGGGCCGGGGCAGTAGCTGATGTCTGTAATCCCAGTGTTTTGGAAAGCCATGGTGGGAAGATTGCTTGAGGCCAAGAGTTCAAGGCCAGCCTGGGAAACATAGCAAAATCTTGTCTCTAAGAAAATCATAAGTAAGGGAAAATTATTTACTATTCACTAAGTAGAAGTGGATTGTCAAAAGGTCTTCATCCACATCATTTCACACTGAGTAAGCTGAGGAAGAGGAGGGGCTGGTCCTGTCTCAGGAGTGGCAGAAGAGGTAGAGAAGGTGGAAAGGGAGGTAGCAGAGGCAGGCACAGTTGGTGTGACTTTATGGAGACATACGTAATTTCTGTCTTTTTTGCTTTTTCATTTCTCTAAACATATTTTTATATTATAACAGTATTTTCCCACTATTTGCTCTAGTTTCAGTGCTAGTATCATGTAAGAGACTATGTTGTAAGAGGAGTCAAAGCAGTCTTGAATAATAGGAACCCTTTGGGCTGGGTGAGGGAGCTCACATCCATAATCCCAGCACTTTGGGAAGATGAGGTGGAAGGATTGCTTGAGGCCAGGAGTTTGAGACCAGCCTGGGCAACATAGTAAGACTGTCTCAATTAAACAAAATACTAAATAAAATAATAGAAACCCTTCTGCCAGATTGCCTAATATCAGTTTGCTTTTAGGCACTGCATCTTCTACATCTTCTTCCCCATTCTGGCATTGATTCAGAAGCACTCATTCCATCAAGCCATCTTCTGCTAATTCCTGTGATGAAGTATCTGTTAGCTATTTAATTTCTCCAAGATCTGTATCTTGAAACCCTTCCCCCTCTACCTTTTTTTTTTTTGCCATATCTACAATGTTTCGTGATTTCCTTGACTGACTCTGTTGTAAATCCTGTGAAGTCATGTGTACAACATCTGGATACAGTTTTCTCCAGCAGGAATCTATTGTTTTGGGGCTTGATGGTATTCATGACTTTTTTCTATAATGATGGCATCTTCTATAGTAGTAATCTCCTAGACTTTCATGATTTCCCTATCGGCCTCTCTTTCAATAGTGTTGACAATCCTTTCCATAGAGCACTATGTTTACATGGGCCTTAATGGTCCTTATGACCCCCTGATTTAGAGATATTCATTTTAGGGTGTAGATCACTTTGATACTTTCTTCTTACAATAAAGTTGAACTTAGGAGGTTCTCAGTGACCAGAGGCATTGAACTCATGGGGTTCTCGGTGGCCCGAAGCATTGTCTGACATTAAAAAAAACTTTAAAAGGCAGTTTCTTCTTACTGGCAAGATACTTCTGACTTCAGGGAGAAAGCATCATTGGAACCAATCTGAAAAAGGGTTCTTGTTTTCCAGGCCTTTTTGTTGTATAACCAGAGACTGGTAGCTGGTTTTTGTCTTTTCCCTTCAAGACTTAGAGGTTAGTAGCTCTATAGATAAGGGCAGTCCTGATCATAAATCGAACTGCATTTGTACAAAGTAATAGAGTTAACCTATACCTTCCTGCCTTAAATCCTGGTGCTTTCTTCTCTTCCTTACTAATAAATGTCTCTTGTGGCATTTTTTTTTCCAGAATAGGGTACTTTTGTTTGCATTAAGAACCTGTTCAAGCAGATATTCTTTCTCCTTCATTTTCTGAATGGCATCTGGGAACTTGTCTTCTGCCTTTTGGTCTACAGAAGCTGCTCCTCCTGCAATTTTGACATTTTTTAAAAAGCGAAATCCCTTTCTAAAATTATCAAACCATCCTGTACTGGCATTAAATCTCCAGCTTTAGAGCTTTCACTTTCCTTTTGCTTTTAAGTTATCATATAATGACTTTGCTTTTTCTCAAATCATATGAGAGTCTATAGATAGGCCTTTCCTGTAGCAATCTTGAACCCACATAAAAAAGCTGCATTTCAATAGGAGATAAAAAGATATTTCACAAAAAGTGCAAAGTTTTTGCTCCTGCTGGCATAGCTGCAGTGATGCCTTCACAAATTCCCTTTTCATTTTTTTTTTACAATGGTCCTTTCACTGGATTCATTTATCTTGAATGGTTTGCAACCATAGCTGCAGACCTCAAAGTACAGTACATATCAAGTAATTAAACTTGTTCTAGTAAATGTAATGACTTTTCTTTGCTTCTTGGGAGCACTTCTAGCACCACTAGTGGCCCTTCACCTAGGTCCCATGGCTTTAGTCAAGGTTTACAATATTGCACTAAGCATCATAAAAATACATGAGAATCATAAGAGATCACTTTTTACTGCTATTTGCAATTTACTAGAGAGATAAACTGCTCTAGCATCATTTACTGTTTTAAGTAATTGCTCTTGAGACTCGAGTTCACCATAGTAGTAACTGGAGGTGGCTCTGAAATTATTACAATAGTTGCAGTATGAACTAGGTTAATCTTATATGATTTAATACTACATCTTTATGTTTGTTTCTATTTCTCTTGACTGATTAGTGCTGTGTACCATTAAGTGTATGTGTAAGTTTTGATGAATTTTAACTTTTTATAATAGATTTTTGTATATGTTAGTAAAATAGACGAATATTTACATATGTTTATGCATACATGACATACCTTTTTCTTATTTTTTTATATTTCCAAGCTATATAGTTTGTCCCCAAGTTTTTTTCAAATTGTCACAAGTCTCCAAAAAGCTTTCCAATATATTTGTTGAAAAAAAATCCACATAGAAATAGACCTGTGCAGTTCAAACTATGTTATTCAGAAGTCAACTATATATGTTATCTCTGCCCTGAATACTCTTCTCCTATGCATCCTTTAAAGCACATTTACATATTATCGCTTCAGTGAAATTTTCATCAACTATACCAAGCCAAAGAAGCAAAAAAGGAAATGAAACACCTTTTGCCCAGCATTCCATTTTACAGTGAAATTGCCTTCAACCAAATAAATGGAAACTGCACACCCCCTGCCCCAACACACACACACAAACACACACACACACACACACACACACACACACACACACCACAAACAAACAACAAAAACCTTTTTTGACCAAGAGGATCCCAAAGAAAACCAAAAAGCTGGTCCAGGCCCTGACAGGAAAAGAGAGGTCCAACATGTCTGCTTATAACCCCTTTTGGAGTTTAGGCACAGCTGACCAGCGTCAACATTAAAATAGAGATTATAAAACGCTGAAAACCAGATTCTTTTTGCAATAAGATACCCAGCTCCTACCTGATTCTCTTATAGCATCACATGGTAGATAGCAGGCCTGAAGGAAATAAAAGTATCTTATCCCGAAAGAATATTTCTTTGACATATTTTTAAATGGCCCTGCAAAGCCATCTCTTATGGGGAAACTTTGCATATAGAGAATCTTCTCTTCCCTTTCGAGGTCTTTTCCTGATCCAGGAGAGTCTGACATCTTTTAAGTTCTGTTAGGAGACATTTACCATCTATTACTCTCTCTGAAGTCTCTAACTTAGAGACTTTATCTATATAATAAGAACATAACAAGAACTTTGGCTTCCAATTCCCCTAATTTTTTATTTTTTTGAGATGAGGTCTCACTCTGTTACCCAGGCTGGAGTGCAGTGGTGCAATCTTGGCTTACTGCAACCTCTACCTCCTGGGTTCAAGTGATTCTCATTGCCTCAGCCTCTCAAGTAGCTAGGATTAGAGGTCTGTACCACCACACTACACGATAATTTTTGTATTTTTAGTAGAGATGGGGTTTCTTTGGCCAGGCTGGTTTCTAACTCCTGACCTCAAGAGATCCCCACCTGTGATCCTGCCTCAGCGCACAGAGTGTTGGAATTGCAGGCATGAGCCACTGCACTCTGCCCAATTCCCCTTATCTTAACTGAAGCATTTCTTTCTGCCTACTTCAACTCTTTAGGAAAATCTCAACTCTTTCAACCAATTGTCAATCAGGAAATCTTTAAATCCACCTATGACCTGTAAGCTTTCCCTGCCATTCCCCATAAAGATGTCCCACCTTAATGGGTCGAACCAGTATATACCTTATATGTATCAATTTATGTCTTTGACTGTAACTTCTATCTCCCTAAATTGTATAAAGCCAAGCTGTAACCCAGCCACCTTGGACACATATTCTCAGGACCTCCTGAGGCTGTGTCATGGGCCATGGTCACTCATATTTGGGTCAGAATAAACCTCTTCAAATATTAAAATAAAAATATAAAATAAAATGAAATGGGTAAAATTGGGACCCAGATGGAGATGAGGCACAATTAAACTGCACGGGCAGGTGACCTAGACTCCATGTTACCACCTCCTACTGTTTCACTACCTCTCTCAACCCACATCTGTGGCCTCATGGAAAAGTTCTTATTAGCCAGTTAATTATTTGCTATATGTCCTCTCTCTAAGTGTGTGTGTGTGTGTTTTATTTATTTATTTTTGAGACAGTCTCCCTCTGTCACCCAGGCTGGAGTGCAGTGGCACAATCTCAGCTCACTGCAATGCACTCCGCCTCCCAGGTTCAAAAGATTTTCCTACTTCACCCTCCCAAGTAGCTGGGATTGCAGGCACACGTCACCATGCCTGGCTAATTTTTGTATTTTTAGTAGAAATGGGGTTTCACCATGTTGGCCAGGCTGGTCTCTAATTCCTGACCTCAGGTGATCCACCCATTTAGGCCTCCCAAGGTGCTGAGATTACAACGTGAGTCATCACACCTGGCTATGTGTGTGTACTTTTTAGGGAAAATGTGATTGTGTATTATGAAATATTTTGTGGCCTGAATAAAGTATGATTTAGAAGATAAAATTTTTTTACTTTACATGAGCTTACCTTTAAATTAAAAAAAAAAATTGAATCTACATTTCTCTATTAAAAGTTAAACAATATCTGTTGACTCCCCTCATGTAAGAAATATATTTAGCATGTGTTGTTCTTTCACGTTTTTCTCACTTTACTTTTTTTTTTTTTTTTTTTTTTTTTTTTTTTTTT